>JAJMDY010000074.1:0-61587 GCA_030573885.1 Tetrapisispora pingtungensis (nom. inval.) | reverse complement strand
TTAAGTTCCTGTCGAAATAGCTTCTAGAATGTTCCAAAAGTAATATTCTCAATTTAGATATAATTAATTGGATTTGTATTTTAATGGAATAGTGACTTCATATTTCTAGAAATCTCCAACAAAAGCCATCTTTTTGAATGAACTAAGCTTCTGTCGAATAAGCCTCCATAATGTTTTTGAGTAACGTTCTAAATATAGTAATAATTAATTGGATTTGTATTTTAATGGAATAATGGCTTCATATTTCTAGAACTTTCCAACAGTAATACTATAGCCTCTAATATGAATAATAAATTAAATATTAAATCAAACACTACTGCTACTAACGCAGAATCTACTTCTACCATCGTCTCCGACTTTCAATAAATATTGATATAATTTGCACCCTGGTTATTTTCCATTTGAATAAATAACAAACATCCCTGCTCTTATAGATCATATTCTCCGTTTCAGTACCAACAGTTAAGGGCTTTTTAAACGCTATCAGTAAATTTTAATACAATTTATTTAAATGTTAAAAACACCAAACTCATGTTTTTGAGGTCCTATAGTGTAGTGGTTATCACTGTCGGTTTTGATCCGACCAACCCCGGTTCGAATCCGGGTAGGACCTTGTTATTTTTTTTTAGATATGTCAAAAGTTTTGTTTTAAAATTAAAGTTTTTAGCATCATCCTCTTATAAAAATCTAATTAACTATAAAGCTTCTTACTTTAAGTATAATTCAATTAAAATTTTATTTAACTCTATTATACTTTTACAAACTTTACTGAAAGATATTATAATTTTTAGAAATTATATTAACTTGTAATTAATAATTAGAAGAAAGCTAGACATTAATCTTTGCCAGACAATATATTAATCATACATTTTTCATTTATGAATGTGTATTTACATAAAAATTTGCAGGCCAATATTTTAATTAATATTATTTTTTTTCAACAGACTATAAAGCTATCTGTAAACATTTGCGAACATTAATTTCCTTAGTTGATCTATACAAAAGCGATCGAGGATTTAACTAGAATACTTAAATCATGATTTTCTTATTTTTATATTTTTTGACTGATTTAACTGTGATTTTAAATTCTGTTTGGAATCTTGCTCATTATTCCTCTTATATTTTTCTTGAAGTTGTAATAGTTTTTCCTTTAACCTGGAATTTTCATGTTTTACGAGTTCTAGTTCTATATGCTTTTCTTTTGACCGACCATACGCAATCATTTTATACATTTCTTGGTTTTCTGAAGTCAAAGTTTCAATTCTAACTATCATTTTATGAGCCAATGATTCTACGTCATATCTTCCATACTTAGTTGAAGTGTTGCTAGGATCTAATGCAACCGCAGTCAATAAACTCTCTAAAACATTTTTTGTTTCATCTAATTCAGATTCTGTTTGTTGTAAGGCAGAGGATAACTTTTTGAAAATCAGTAGCACTGATTGAGGAATATCCAAATGTATATCTGAACCTATAATATTATTGCTTGTTGCATTTTGAAAATTTTTTTCCAAGTGTTTTTTTAAATTTTCTATTTCTTCATTTAAGGATTCTATTTGTGCATCTTTAATTTTCAGTAGAATATCTATGTTTTCATCAAAACCTTCTTTCGAATTGTGGAGAGAAGTTCCATTTTCATTGTTTATATCATCATTCAATTTATCATTTCTATTTTTGTTTGTATTATTGTTAATATTATTATTACCTTGCCAAATTATATTATTGCTACGATTTCCATTAAACCCTTCTTTTTCATTATAATATTGGAATTTCTGATACATTGCATCATCTGGGTATTGGTCGTTATTAAATTCAATTATTTTTGTACTATCATTTTCATTGTATGATTTATATCTTGATTGAAATGATAGGTCATTGAATGAAGTCTCCAGTGTTTGTTGATCATAGTTAATTTGTGAATAATTCATTTTATAAAATTGTATTCTTTATTATCCAAATCTATACGATTGCAATAGAATAGCAGATAAAGAAATGTTGTTGTTTTTTTAATTCAATTTTATATTTTTGTATCTAATTGGGTATATATATAGATATTTAGAATGAAAATCCCAATACTTTAATTGTAATAAGATCTTTGTTTGTTTTCTTCACTATAAATGTTTCAGATTTTTTTGAGGTTCCGATGTGATGCGGCGGTGAGACACATGCAAACACGCCTAAGGAAACATTTAATGCTCCATTAGTTAATACCTCTGAGAAGATCTAACTTATTAACGACTACTATTATTGCAAATTGATGGAGATATGTGTTAAATCGGATATTATATATGTATCTATCTATGTATCTATCTATGTATCTTTGTATGTAGTTGTAACTAGTATTGATAATGACATACCGGCGACCATCTTATAAAATGCGTATGTCTCATTATTTTATTGATCTTTGGATTTATTTCTTGGAAAATACAGAAGAAAAAAAAGACTTTCTTTTAGAGCCAGATTCATTTGATTTTTGAAAATTATCACGGCGAATTTTTTCTAAATCGAGAGATTGTCTTGCCTTAGATATAGAATTCCTAACATCTCCCAAGGAAATCGTTGATCCACTGTTTTTACTATTTCTATTTTTATAATTCTCTAGATCATGATTAGCCCTAGTATTGCTTCGAGTTAAAGATGAACCAGTGTAACTTGAATTCGTTTGTTGATGACTTGATCTAATATTGCTTTGAGAAGCATTAGTGATGTCATGACTATCTAAATGTTTGACATCAATTTGTCTATGATTATGATATTTGTTGGATTTCTTTTTGTTATTATCATCTTTGGGGAAATATATGTGTTTATTTTTTCCGGAATAACTTTTCATTGAGTTTGATAAATCATTTGATGAAAAATGGACCTCTTGATATTTTAGATCTAGCGAACGACGGCCAATTTTATGTTCAGGTACATTTAAATTTGGTGTTATTCGAGAGTTAGAAACGCGATTGTTTTCCTTTGATGAGTCCGTACTTTTTTTAATATCAAACGAATCATGTTTTTTTGAAGAATCATAAATATCTGCTTCACTATCTATATTTGATTTCCATTTCGTTGAATTTTGAGCTACTTTATTAAAATTTATTTTAGTTCTTTTCTTTGTTTCTTCCAAATTAATATCAATACTTTCACTAGATAGAATTGAATCATCCAAATCAAATTGTCTAATAGATTCACTATTGGGAGTACCAACTGAATTAACTTCATCGTTTAAATCCAACTCGTTTAAAGTTAACTCTAAATCGTTTCTTACTTTTTCTCTCCTATTAGATGTCGAATGTTTATCTTTCTCCTGATAATTGCCATTATTTTTGGAATAGTTTTCTAAAACATCATTTTCTTCCTTTTGTTTTTTCAAATCATTCTTGTCTTTGGAGTACTTAATGCGAGGATGAGGTGGTACAGGAGGAGGTATTTCTCTATTTAGTTTAGTTTTATTATCTTCATTGAATAATATATTTGTTTCATTACCTATTGTTTCAGGAACATTGTAGGGTACTGTAGTTTCGTCATAAAATTGACGGTTGTTTGGAGAATAATTAAAAGCTCCCATAATGTTGGGTAACTGATTTGTATCGAGTGAATTAACAGAAGAAGGTTGATTGAATTTGTCACTATTCGGAAAAGCCGAATTAAAGTCATAAATCTTCTTATTTTGATATTGATTAGAAATTACATTCATTTTATTAACTTTAGGTAAAGGTTGAGCGGCTAGATTTGAAGGGATTACAGGAATGGCATTATTATTACTTCTTGCAGCATGCATATCGTGATTTTTGTTAACATAGTCGGAATCAATGAAAATTTGCTGTGATCTTATATTTACGTTTCCATTATTATTATTATTTTGATTCAATTGAGGGAATGGATTATTGGATTTGAACTGTTTCGCAATAGTTTCCGTATTATTAAATTTTTCTGTTAATGTTTTGTCATCAACATAATCATCCTTTGTAATGCTTCTAGAGGATTTTGCACCATTTGAAGAGAATGAGCTTTGACTTTTATTTTTTTGTGACGTTGCAGATAAATAAAAACTATTATTTATACCTAGGTTGCTTGGCACTTTTTCTACTTGATTAGCAGAAGATGTAGAGTTGGAAGAGTTATTATTAAAAAGCTTATCGTCTACTGACACAGTTGATAGGACTCTTTCCATGGACACCTCACTTACATATTTTTGATCATTTTCTGGCTTATTTTGTTTCGATAACGAATCTAATGGCAACTTTGTAGAAATTTCAAAAGTAGAATTGTAGATTTTATTAAGCAGTATATATTCGTTTTGATCTAATTTTCCATTGTTGTCAAATTTTTTCAATTGCAAGTTATTCATTATTTTTGTCAGGTTCGTTAAGTTTGTTTGAAAATTTGTATAAATTTCAAAGTCGTATGGACCTTGATCATACTTATCTGGAAATTGCATTTGAATTTCGTTAATATCGTTATGGTTAGATTTCATTGAATTTGCTATTGAAATCAAATAGTATAAAACTTGGTAAATATTTGGTCTGAGATTCGGATTTTCAGCTAACATAATTATGATTAGATTAATAAACTTTGAAGAATAGTTATTTGCAGGAAATTCATACTTTGAGTGTAAAATTGCGAACTGACCAGTCAATTCGAAAGGTGTTGTATAAAATAACAATTTATACAATAGTACACCTAGCGCCCATATATCTGATTTTTCATCAATAGGCAAACATTTATATAAATCAATCATTTCTGGTGATCTATATTGTGGAGTAGTATTCATATAAATATCTTTATTGAGTATTGCAATATCTTGATGAGTTGTTATTGGTGGTTGAACTTTAGTTGTTGAACCAAAATCCGCTAACTTAAAATTATTATTAAAATCCACCAAAACATTTTCAATTTTAATATCTCTGTGAATTAATGGCGTCTTCAGATAATGCATTTGTAACACAGCTGTTGTTATATCTATCATAATTTTTAAAATTTCATTTTCATTTAATTTTGATGATAATCTTTGATTCATATAATCAAGTAAAGATTTATTTGGACAAAATTCCATTAGCAGTAAAATTTCAAAACCCAAATCTGTTGAATAATCATTGTTATTAATATTATTATTCAAATCCACTTCACTGTTAGTTTTAAGTCTAGAGGCATTTGAATCATAATATTGAACAATGTTTGGACAATTAACTAAATTTTTCATTACTTCAACTTCATTTCTCATTTCATTTAATCCATTTTCGTCAGGTACAAGTACTCTTTTTAAACATGCAATATCACCAATTTTTAAGTTCTTGGGTTTTTTAATTTTACCATTATTTAAACTATTAACATTATTATTCTCATTATCATCATTATCAAATTCATTTAAATATTCAATGAATTTTACAGTATAAATTTGTGCAAATCCACCTTCTGTCAAATACTTTAAAATCTCAATTCTTCTTATACCAACTGTTAATATAGTACCCTCTTTGTATTTTTCAATAGAACCTGGTCTACTACCAGGAATGCCAACTGAAGCAACTCTTGAAGCAGTATTACGGGAATTACTACGGCTCATAGAGTTACTCTTAATTCCATCAGTCGGTACCATTAGTTAACTCGTATTTTTAATATGTCACCTATTCAAAATTCAAATGTTTGTATAGATATACTTCTAACTATATACTTGGGTATATTTTGATCTTTTTCGTTGTGGTTTTTTTTTCTTGGAAATAGGGATATTAGGTAATTAAAAAAAAAGTATGAAAGTGATTGAGTTTATAAATATTTTGTAGAATTTAATATAAAAATAATTATAGTATGAACAATATGAGATCAAAATAATGATATCAACAGATAATCTTTAACAAAAATTCAAGATATAAATTATAATATAATAATTAAAATTCAAAAAAATTGTAATGATTAAGTACCATAATAATCAATTACTAAAAATACACCGTTACAATAATAAACGATTGATGTAATAATATTCACTGGGAAAATAACTTCGAAAGTAAAATTTTAAAAGACTTAATATTATAGTAAGAAAGCATCGTACAATATAATGAAAAACTCGAATTTTTTTCAGCTTTTTTAATTCTTTCAATACTTAAGAATATTTTGTTTTTTGAAAAATAAGAAAAATAGGGAAATTGAGTGAAATTCTTCTCTGAGACACAAATAAATATTATTAAAATGGCAAATGACATCGTATCCGATTCTGTTCAATCCAATCCAATGAGATAATCTATATCTAAGTCTCGTTACAAATCCTTTTACAATAAAATTCATTTAACATTGCTTCACAATGGTAATATTTTATTAGTGATACCAAAACACATAAAAAACACCCCTTTACGAACATTGTCACAAATTACAAGAATTGTCAATTATAACATTGTAAGCAATGAAATGTTGAGTTACAATCATTATATAATACTTTTGAGTTACTCTATGAGAAATATCTTAGGTGATAATACTTGCTTCCTTTCTATGTGATGAGAGTAAAGTCTATCTGCATTGTACACTACTTTTAAGTCATCTTGCCATTTAACTAACCCTTGAGATCTTAAATTTCTATGCACATGCTCCCGTGAAAAATGATCGTTTGTAAAAGAACATGGTACTGTTTTTGATACAAGCATGTTAGCGCCATGACGAATGTTTATAATTTTTGAAAGTGAAATTTTAAGTAGTGAGATGTGATGAGATGAAGTTAAAAGCATATCAAACAAAACTTTTCTGTAATAGTTTTAAGTTTAACTTTGAAGACTTTGAAATTTCTAACTTAAATAAAAAAGTAACTTGATCTTAGTCGTTTGCTTCGAAATTGCCATATTAACTAAGCTTGGTTTGTGTCTACCTCTGCCAATTCGATATCTTTGAAAATTTATTGAATTCTGAATACAACGTTGTAATGCTACTAAAAAAAATTTTCCATTGGTTTTTCTTTTTTTGAAAATGCTTTTTGTTATACATATATTTTTCTTGTCATAATAATCGTTGTATATGTATAGCGGTGTCACTGCCGCTAGTTAGATAACTGAAAAACTTGTGTTGAAAAAGAAAAGAAAAGAACGAAAGCAAACAAGAAAAATTATTTTGAAAAATTTCAAATCTTCAATAATTTCGTCACTCTAACTAAGTGAACGATAACAATGATATAGTAATATTTATAAGTAATGTAATATACATTGGTAAATTTTATTCATATATATCTTAATTCATTTTAAAGTTTCTTCTTATAATTGCACTTTTCAAAAACCTTTCTTAAGATTTAAAGGAAATAACCAAGCTCAAATTTTGATTTATACCTAGTACTATCATGTCTGACGATTCTGCCACAAAAGCTGCTGCTGAAGCTGTTGCCAACCTTCATTTGGATGAAGAAACCGGTGAAATGGTTTCCAAATCCGAATTAAAGAAGAGAATCAAGCAAAGAGCTGTTGCTGCTAAGAAGGCTGCTAAACAAGCTGCTGCTCCACCAAAGCCAGAAGCTAAAAAGAAAAAGGATGATGGTTTAGCTGATTTATCTCCATCCCAATACTTTGAAGCAAGATCTAGAAACATTTTGGAATTAAGAAAATCTCAACAACCAAACCCTTACCCACACAAGTTCAACGTTTCTATTACTTTACCAAAGTTCTTAGAAAAGTATTCTTATTTAAAGAGAGGTGAAACTTTACCAAATGAGAAGGTTTCTATTGCTGGTAGAATTCATGCCAAGAGAGAATCTGGTTCCAAATTAAAGTTCTACGTTATCCATGGTGATGGTGTCGAGGTTCAAGTCATGTCCCAAGTACAAGATTACGGTATTCAAGAAAACTACGAAAGTGACCATGATTTATTAAAGAGAGGTGATATTGTTGGTTTCGAAGGTTACGTTGGTAGAACTCAACCAAAGAAAGGTGGTGAAGGTGAAATCTCCGTTTTTGTTGAAAGAATTGAATTATTAACCCCATGTTTACACATGTTACCAGCTGATCACTTCGGTTTCAAAGATCAAGAAACTAGATACAGAAAGCGTTACTTGGATTTAATCATGAACAAGGATGCTAGAAACCGTTTCATCACAAGATCCAAAATCATTACTTATATTAGACAATTCTTGGACAACAGAGATTTCATTGAAGTTGAAACTCCAATGATGAATGTCATTGCTGGTGGTGCTACCGCTAAACCATTCATTACCCACCACAATGATTTGGATATGGATATGTACATGAGAATTGCTCCAGAATTATTCTTGAAGGAATTAGTTGTCGGTGGTATGGACCGTGTTTACGAAATTGGTAGACAATTTAGAAACGAAGGTATCGATATGACTCACAACCCAGAATTTACCACTTGTGAATTCTATCAAGCTTACGCTGATGTTTATGATTTAATGGATATGACTGAATTATTATTTTCCGAAATGGTTAAACAAATCACTGGTGATTACGTTATCAAATATCACCCAGATCCAAGCAATCCAGAAAAGGAATTGGAATTAAACTTTGCCAGACCATGGAAGAGAATTAATATGATTGAAGAACTAGAAAAGGTCTTTAACGTTAAATTCCCACCAGGTGATCAATTACACACTGCCGAAACTGGTGCTTTCTTAAAGCAAATTTTAATTGACAACAAATTAGACTGTCCACCACCATTAACTAATGCCCGTATGTTGGACAAATTAGTTGGTGAATTAGAAGACATGTGTATTAACCCAACTTTTCTTTTCGGTCATCCACAAATGATGTCCCCATTAGCTAAATACTCTAGAGATCAACCAGGTTTATGTGAACGTTTCGAAGTTTTCGTTGCTACTAAAGAAATCTGTAATGCATACACTGAATTAAACGATCCATTTGACCAAAGAGAACGTTTTGAAGAACAAGCTAGACAAAAGGATCAAGGTGATGACGAAGCTCAATTAGTTGATGAAACTTTCTGTAACGCTTTAGAATACGGTTTACCACCAACTGGTGGTTGGGGTTGTGGTATCGATAGATTGGCCATGTTCTTAACTGATTCTAACACCATTAGGGAAGTTTTATTGTTCCCAACTTTAAAACCTGATGCTCAAAGAGATGACACTGAAAAGAAGGAATCTAACTAAATATCATCGTAAATTATTTTCCCTTAAGCTACTTATTTAATTTTAGATAGGTTTTATATGTTACATTCATTTCCTCAAATAATAAATTGTAAAAAATAAATTTAAATTAAATATTTAACTAATTGATTAATTTTAATGCTTAGGTTATAGCTATTGGGTAAGAGATAAAAATTTTAAAATATCCTGCTTTTAATACACTTTCAATATTGCGGAAAAAAACACATAATTTTACTTCTTTGAATATAAAAAATTTGTTATAATGTATAAAGAAATAATGTTTTTAAAATAATAAATTAACTTGTTTATATTTTTATTATACAAAATACTTATTTAAAATTTAATAATGTCAAATGGTATTAAAAATTGATATTTAAAAGAAATATGGTGAGATATAAAATATTTTCCTTTCTAATATGATGCTTTTTTAGATAAATTATATTCTGTTTGAATAGTGGTAGTTGTGCTATATGCTTCAAATGGATCTCTCCTGGAACTCTTTTCCAAATCTCTTTCTGGATTAGCAGCAAAAGCTTGCTTTTTGAAATATTGTCTTTTACCGTATTTGTAAATTTCACAGCCAGCCCAGAATGCAACTGAAAATGCAATGGCAATACCCCATTCATAACCGATACCCTTATGTAAAAATACTTTATCATTAATGACAGGAATATATACGACAGGGAAGGCGGAAATAAAACCAAAAATAATAGACCAAAATAAAAACTTGTTACTCCAGATATCTTTGAAAAATTGAGTGAATGGGGTGTCAGTTTCCGGTTGCATTCTAAAAAATGATCTTCTCAAATCAACAACTTCCCAAGCCAAAACTAAAGCACACCAAGTCATAGTAGCGAAAGCTGCTGAACGAGCTCTGAAGACTAAATGACAACTGCTGGAATATTTACTATTACAATTATGACCCAAATTACCGTCACCTTTACCATAAACAACAGTAGTAAATGAACCCATACATGAACCAGCCATGATGATACCGTATACAAATGTGTCGATGATAACTTCCCAAGTAAATATACCGTGTTTCGAGTTATTAGGTGGTCTGTCCATTAAATCTGGAGCAGCTTTTTCTAAACCCAATCCCATAGCCGGAAAACAAGATGTGACAACAATTACCCATAAAACTTCAACAGGTGCTAAAGGAAATACTGATTTACCAGACTTATCCTGGAAACATAAACCAACAATCAAATATAAAGCTTGAGCAACATTTTCCGCTAACAATTGTAAAACAAATTTTTGAATATTATCATTCATTCTTCTACCTTCTTCAACCGCATTCAAAATAGACGCAAAGTTATCGTCACTCAGAACGATATCAGACGCATCCTTAGCAACATCAGAACCATTGATACCCATGGCAATACCAACATTAGCCATTTTCAACGATGGCGAGTCATTAACACCATCACCCGTCATAGCACAAAACTTTTCACGACGATGTAGAGCTTCAATCATACGAACCTTCGTTTGAGGAGAGCAACGTGCAATGACTAACGGAAGAACAGGAAGACTGTCAATCTCTTCTTCACTCATGTGATCAAATTGCGTACCTGTCATAACCATGATGTCAACAACTTCCTTAGGGTAGTGATACAGGTTTGTTGGAAGAATGCCAACCTCTTGCGCAATCGCCTTCGCTGTACCAGGAAAATCACCTGTTAACATACGCACATTGATACCGGCTTGGTGGAACTTCTTGACCGCTCCAGCCGTCTCAGGTCTTGGAGGGTCGTAGATACCAATCAAACCCAAAAACGTCAAATCTTCTTCAACAAACCCACGGTCGCTTCTCAAACTATTCTTCTCTTCTTTACTCACCTCATCGCACTTGTACACCTTCTTCGCAAACGCTAGCACTCTTAATCCTTCAGACGATAGAATATCAATGTTCTTCTTGATAACCTCGATATCCGCCTCTTTCAATTCTTCAACCCTACTACCTTCAACATACCACGTCTTGCAGCACTTCAAAACACTCTCAAACGCACCCTTAGTGTAAACATCGTACGTCTCGTCAAGCTTGGAGTGGTAGACCGCAGACATTCTCTTGATAGTAGAGTCAAATGGATATTCGGCATAATGTTCAAATAATATATCCTTCTCTTTTTCCTTCTCACCGTTCTTCTCACTGTCCTCACCACCAAAGTTCTCGCCTGTTAACACAGAACGTGGTAGCTCCATCTTGGCCGCAAACACTTGAATCGCAATTTCAGTAGGATCACCGTGCGCTTTCCATCCGTTACTCTCCTTGTCCTTAAAAACAGTAGCAATGTTCGCAAGCGACGCAGCTTCTAACCATTGTTTGAATAGATCGCTGTCTAGCTTACTTGGAAGCTCTCGGTTGAAGTACTTCTCCTTGAACGACTGGATAATACCAACATCTTCTGTCTCATTGTATGAGTACTCGTATGGCGAAAACCCCGGAATGAATTCCATCTCACCCAGTGTAGGGTTGAATGGCTCGTTCGAATCTCCAACACGGATCGTACCAAATGTAGGAATCCATACCTGCTTAGCAACCATCTTACCTTGTGTCAATGTACCGGTCTTGTCAGAACATATATCGTTAACAGCCCCTAGCGCTTCTAGCGAGTCTAACTTACGGATAATAACATTTCTCGACGCCATTACCGCAGCTCCAACAGACATGGTAATGGTAAGAACTACAACAAGCGATGATGGAATCATAGACAACGCAACACAAATTGCATAGATAGCAACACCACGGTCAACCTCAAACTTTTGAGACGCCATAACAACAATTGCAAACACAACCGCAACCCAAAATAATAGCACCGCTAACTTGGATAGTTTTCTGTGCAATGGTGTACCAATGGTAACACCTAAAAATGCTCCTGTCGAATCCTTAATTGTCTTCCACGCGTTTTCAAAGAAACTTTTGTTTGGATCCCTGGAGATTAACCCACCGTCATCTTGTAATGATTTCGCAATCTTACCTATTTCAGTGTTTAGACCAGTCTTAATAACAATACCTTTAGCTCTACCTTTCACTACAGTCGACGATGAAAATGCTAGATTCAAACGGTCACCGACAGGAATGTCCGCATCCTTGTCGTATATATTATCAGGCTCCTTCGATACTGGCAGCGATTCACCAGTTAGCAACGATTCGTCTGTTTCAAAATTCTTACATTCAAATAACCTTAAATCCGCTGGAACTGTATCACCAACTTTGACAATACAGATATCACCAACTACAACTTCCTTGGAGTCAATTGTTTCACTTTGACCGTTTCTAATAACTACAGCGTTTGGAGACGATAACGCCTTTAAGGAATTCATGGTTTTGGTGGCTTTGTATTCTTGAAATAGACCGATAATAACATTAATACCAACAACACCTGTAATAACACCACCAGTGATCCAGTCACGGATAGCAAATGATATAACCAGAGAAATGATTAAAACTAATATCATAGCATTACAAACTTGATGAATTAACATCGCCTTATAGTCGATTTTGGAATCATCGCCTAAACTGTTAGTACCAATTTCGGCTCTTCTTTTGCTAACATCTTCGCTGGAACTTAAACCAGATTCAATATTTGTCTTTAAAAAATTTGCAGCTTCATTTATTGAGATTGAATAGAAATTAGAAAAATCATAGTCGATAGAACTCATAATCTAACTACAATTCTTGGTTTGTTAAATTAATATTTTATATTTATAAAATAATTAATAGAAATATTTTAATGAAAGTTTTTTATATTTTTGTTTTTAAGAATTTTAATTATAAAATATTAATATTTTTCTTTTAGTTTATATAGCTTTAAAAAAAAAATATAACTAATAAAAATTCCTAACTTTTTGATTTATATTCGAGGATTTTTGTTTTTTTTTTGGTTTGAATTTGATTAACTATTTTATTCTTCTGATAATTATTTCAAAACAAATTGTATTTTTATACTTGGTAAAAATCGATATCTTCTTAATTATTTGAATTGATGGCAAATGAAAATAAGAAATATTTAGTTTTCAAGTAAAAAGTTATAAATGTGTAATATATTTTGTCTCTTTTATAATCTATAATGTAAAAGTATATAATTAAACTTTTAACCTTAACAGTAGTGAAAAACTTTAATTTGAAATCGATTAAATTTATTCAAGTCTTTATATATGAATCTGAAAATTTTTCTAACTTAAATTATTAATTTCGGCCTTAATATTAATTACTATTCATTAAAAAAATACTTCTTGCAGCCAATTATTAGTACAATTAATGAACCGCTTCTTACTATTAATAAATTCGATATAATAATATTTACTTTTTTTTTTTCAGTCTTTAAGATTTATTCGTAATTCGCTAAAGATTCTCATAACATATATAACCTACGGAAATAACCATTAGATTTTGAAAATTCTTAAGAAAAAAATAAAACGTATATGGAGTACGAACTAGGTGCATCTTCGTAATTATTTGTCCACGTGAATTTTATTAGATTAAATATTATAATTTCTGATAAACGTACGGACTGTTAAAAAATAGAGCACTGTATTCAAAATACGTGTGCAATGTGTATATAAGCTGCGTACAAAAATAACTTTTTAGTTTAACTCAGACCATTACTTGAGGATTGCATGCCGCCGACCATAATAAGAAATACTATTGCCATGTATTTAATTTTAAAAAGAACCTATAAAATGCAGTGTAAAAATTTTAAAAATTTTGTAGCTTATTAGTTATTAAAAAGTCCTACGTTAATATAGCATGCTAAAACATATTACACTACGCCGTTCCCTATCTTCCTTTTCCGTTTAATATTTTTTTTTTGAAATTCTTCGATACTTTATTGTATAAATTAATCTTGTTCAAAATGCGAATAATAATTATTTTTACGTATTTTTCTTACCAATTTTAACTTTATATATATGTCATAGAATGAATGACTACCATGAGGCCGTGGGAAAGTGAGACCGTAGGACTAACAAGATTATTACCCTCTTTTATAACATATTTAATATTAAATATACATTCATATGCTTGATATAAGATTCAAAAAAAGAAAAAAAAAGTAGGCTGTGAGATTTGAAGAAAATAGGGGTTCTGTTCCGTTTTTCTCTTGTGTGTTACTAACTTTTCTAGTATATATTCGAAGAACTTATTACACATATCTATTTTATTAATAGTCTACTTTTTAAGGTTGTGGGTTAAATAGAATTCAGAAAGAAGTTAAATAAGATACTAAATGTGTATCATGCGTCAGTTTCTGAAGGAACGAAATGTGAGTAAAGTTTAAAAAGTTCGATATAATTAGAATTCAAAATTCTATGAATATACGGAAATTAAAAAAGAAAAGATGATAAGAGCAGTAATTCTTATACTTTAATCATTTGTCACTTCACAAATTAAAAAATAAAAGAATCATAATATATTAATATATTAATATAACATGAACAGCAATAAGCCGTTAAGGGGGGGGTTATCAATCACCACTAACTCCTAACCCCTCTGAAAATGTATTAACGGATAAGACCATCTATCAAAAGTTGCTTTATAGTAAGTAATTAAAATCCATGATGATGTGTGTGAGTCACGTTTGAGTTATGGAAATTATTTACTTGGCACTAATAATACTCATATAATTAATCGATATTATTATTTATAGTTCGTCTGTTATTCGAGTGCGTTACTTGTTGAAGTTCCATAGGAATATTGCTGTAAAGATTAGCTTATGAAAACTTTTCAATAGACTACTATTTTTAATATTAAATAAGAATTGGAAATACACGTGTAGATATGTAGTAATGTATGCTAATTTATTAAGTTCTACTTTACATATTAAAACCCAAAATCTATTAGCTTAAAAAATCCATATTTTGAATTTTTGATCAAATCAATAAAAAACCTTGTGATTAATTTAACAACGCCGAATTCGAAACAGCAATTGTTCAGCAATATAGGATTTTTCGGAGGTATGGTTCTATAAAATTTGAAACTGGTAAATCACTTCTTTTTACAAATATTTATATTTTATTTTATAATTATGTATCAACTATGAAATGCAATGGTATTTTTATAAGTATTGTGTTGGCTCGTGATCGGTAAGTATATATTTAACAAAACGTAATAAAATAAGGGACCAAAATAGACAGTTAGCTGATCTATCTTTTTATTGTAAATGTTAATGATAAAAATATTGAACGATAGTTTTATTGCGTTGCCTTTTTGGATAATATGTATTCACTTTGGATGGTGGTTGCAGTACTATAAGCTTCAAAAGGATCCTTTCTGGTGCTCCTCTCTAAATCTCTTTCTGGATTGTGTGCTCTTAAAATCTTATTGTAGTAATGCCTTTTAATATATTTATAGACTTCACATCCCACCCAAAACAATATAGTGAAAGCTATTGCAACTCCCCATTCATACCCAATTCCATTATGTAGAAATACCTTATCATTAATAACAGGTATGTAAACCACTGGGAAAGCAGAAACAAACCCAAAAATAATAGACCAAAATAAAAATTTGTTACTCCAAATATCCTTGAACACTTGGGTATATGGAGTATCTGTTTCTGGTTGCATCTTGAAAAACGATCTCCTAAAATCCAAGACTTCCCAAGCTAAAAGTAATGCGCACCAAGTCATAGTTGCAAATGCAGCTGAGCGCCCTTGAAAAACTAGTTGACAGCTACTTGAATATTTGCTATTACAATTACGACCTAAATCACCATTTCCTTTACCAAATACGACTATAACGAATGTTGCCATACATGAGCCAGCCATAAATAACCCATATGCAAAGGTATCAGTTATAACTTCCCAAGTAAATATACCATTTTTAGAATCATTAGGAGGCCTATCCATTAAATCTGGGCCAGCTTTTTCTAAACCCAAACCCATAGCTGGAAAACAAGATGTGACAACAATTACCCATAAAACTTCAACAGGTGAAAGAGGAAATACTGATTTGCCTTCTTCATCATGGAAACTTAAACCAACAATCAAATATAAAGCTTGAGCAACGTTACAAGCCAACAATTGTAAAACAAATTTTTGAATATTATCATTCATTCTTCTACCTTCTTCAACCGCATTCAAAATAGACGCAAAGTTATCGTCACTCAGAACGATATCAGACGCATCCTTAGCAACATCAGAACCATTGATACCCATGGCAATACCAACATTAGCCATTTTCAACGATGGCGAGTCATTAACACCATCACCCGTCATAGCACAAAACTTTTCACGACGATGTAGAGCTTCAATCATACGAACCTTCGTTTGAGGAGAGCAACGTGCAATGACTAACGGAAGAACAGGAAGACTGTCAATCTCTTCTTCACTCATGTGATCAAATTGCGTACCTGTCATAACCATGATGTCAACAACTTCCTTAGGGTAGTGATACAGGTTTGTTGGAAGAATGCCAACCTCTTGCGCAATCGCCTTCGCTGTACCAGGAAAATCACCTGTTAACATACGCACATTGATACCGGCTTGGTGGAACTTCTTGACCGCTCCAGCCGTCTCAGGTCTTGGAGGGTCGTAGATACCAATCAAACCCAAAAACGTCAAATCTTCTTCAACAAACCCACGGTCGCTTCTCAAACTATTCTTCTCTTCTTTACTCACCTCATCGCACTTGTACACCTTCTTCGCAAACGCTAGCACTCTTAATCCTTCAGACGATAGAATATCAATGTTCTTCTTGATAACCTCGATATCCGCCTCTTTCAATTCTTCAACCCTACTACCTTCAACATACCACGTCTTGCAGCACTTCAAAACACTCTCAAACGCACCCTTAGTGTAAACATCGTACGTCTCGTCAAGCTTGGAGTGGTAGACCGCAGACATTCTCTTGATAGTAGAGTCAAATGGATATTCGGCATAATGTTCAAATAATATATCCTTCTCTTTTTCCTTCTCACCGTTCTTCTCACTGTCCTCACCACCAAAGTTCTCGCCTGTTAACACAGAACGTGGTAGCTCCATCTTGGCCGCAAACACTTGAATCGCAATTTCAGTAGGATCACCGTGCGCTTTCCATCCGTTACTCTCCTTGTCCTTAAAAACAGTAGCAATGTTCGCAAGCGACGCAGCTTCTAACCATTGTTTGAATAGATCGCTGTCTAGCTTACTTGGAAGCTCTCGGTTGAAGTACTTCTCCTTGAACGACTGGATAATACCAACATCTTCTGTCTCATTGTATGAGTACTCGTATGGCGAAAACCCCGGAATGAATTCCATCTCACCCAGTGTAGGGTTGAATGGCTCGTTCGAATCTCCAACACGGATCGTACCAAATGTAGGAATCCATACCTGCTTAGCAACCATCTTACCTTGTGTCAATGTACCGGTCTTGTCAGAACATATATCGTTAACAGCCCCTAGCGCTTCTAGCGAGTCTAACTTACGGATAATAACATTTCTCGACGCCATTACCGCAGCTCCAACAGACATGGTAATGGTAAGAACTACAACAAGCGATGATGGAATCATAGACAACGCAACACAAATTGCATAGATAGCAACACCACGGTCAACCTCAAACTTTTGAGACGCCATAACAACAATTGCAAACACAACCGCAACCCAAAATAATAGCACCGCTAACTTGGATAGTTTTCTGTGCAATGGTGTACCAATGGTAACACCTAAAAATGCTCCTGTCGAATCCTTAATTGTCTTCCACGCGTTTTCAAAGAAACTTTTGTTTGGATCCCTGGAGATTAACCCACCGTCATCTTGTAATGATTTCGCAATCTTACCTATTTCAGTGTTTAGACCAGTCTTAATAACAATACCTTTAGCTCTACCTTTCACTACAGTCGACGATGAAAATGCTAGATTCAAACGGTCACCGACAGGAATGTCCGCATCCTTGTCGTATATATTATCAGGCTCCTTCGATACTGGCAGCGATTCACCAGTTAGCAACGATTCGTCTGTTTCAAAATTCTTACATTCAAATAACCTTAAATCCGCTGGAACTGTATCACCAACTTTGACAATACAGATATCACCAACTACAACTTCCTTGGAGTCAATTGTTTCACTTTGACCGTTTCTAATAACTACAGCGTTTGGAGACGATAACGCCTTTAAGGAATTCATGGTTTTGGTGGCTTTGTATTCTTGAAATAGACCGATAATAACATTAATACCAACAACACCTGTAATAACACCACCAGTGATCCAGTCACGGATAGCAAATGAGATGATAAGCGACACGATCAAAACACAAATCATAGCGTTACATAACTGATGTAATATCATTGATTTATAGTCGATTTTGGAATCATCGCCTAAACTGTTAGAACCAATAACTTTTCTCAAATTATGAACTGTTGTGTCATCCAATCCTTTGATTGAATCGGAATTTAAAAAAGCTGTTGTTTCATCACTGGAAAGGGTATGAAATTTCGAAAATTCAAAGTCAATATTATCCATATTCAAACTAATAGTATAAATAAAAAGTTATGTTTCTTTTTTTTGCCTATAAAGGACAATTTTTGTTAATTATATTTTCTTTGAATAAAATTTGGTTGATTTTATTTAATTAGTGTTTCCAATATTAATATTCCAATATTATCCTTATTCTTGGTATTAGCATATGTTGATAAATCAAGGAATTAATTATAATTGTGTATTAGTAACTTTAAATAAAATGTATTTTAATATTTTATGTAATATTCATTTATGAAAGATATAAGGAACTGTCTTGATGGAATTTAATAACATTTTGACAATTAATTTCTTTAATATAAAATAAAACAAAGTTTTAAAAGAAAAAAGGAGATAATTAGAACTACTTTCAAAATTTGTAAGTTGAATGAATATCTAATTTTCAATGTTTATAATAAGAAAATCCTTATCAAATGAAATGATTCGCCCTTAAATCCAATTTTGTGTCATTTCAGTCTAGTTATATTCTGAGATTTTATCTCTACCGGAATTAGTTAGACTTCCAGCATACCATTTCAAAAAAAAATAGAAGTGAAAGAATGTTTGAATATTCAGAAGGTATGTCTGAACAAATGGAAATATAATAAACATTAAAAGAAGCATCTTAAATATTAACTATAAATAGACTAAAATAGGATATTATATATAATTTATTCTATTAATTAATTAAAATCTTGACTTTATTTAATAATTAGTAGTTTAATTATAAATTAAATTATTTATCTGTTGAGCGTTAACATATTCATTGGTTACTTGTTGAAAATAGCTTCGATAAATGGTATACCTGAAAGGTAATGAGAATCGGATATGTTAAAGTTACATTCTCAAACAAAATAGAACAATTATTGTCTGCTATTGAGATTAAGATAGAAAACTAATTATAATGTAAAGTACAAATCCAATGCACAAATGATATTTAATTCATGTTATAAATGGTCTTTTAGTTACATCAAGATAAAAATCTAAATACAAAATCTTTCATTAAAAATTATTGACATATGATTTTGATTTAATTATTTAAATACTTTTATTTAAAATAAATAAATATATATATATATATATATATATGTATATATTAATTTTCTATTTGCTACACATTATCGCTATATTTAGCTATCAAGCAATCTAAATGCTTTAACTGGATATTTGGATCATTCATGTAAAATTCATAAAGAAAAATATGCAAAATATATATACTTCGGTTTTGATTGTTTTACACCGTTTATAGTCCTTAGAAAGTGTTATCTTTTTTCCAGTACTAATATATACTATTGTAATGAGATTACTATTAATGCTGACAGATAAATTTAGTTAAATTAACCATACATACCCCAATCCTCTTCTAATTCGACATTAGATGTATCAATAACTTTTTTGTGTGACATTAAATCATCTCTACATATTGGGCAAGTTTTATTTTTACTTAACCAAATTGAAATGCATTCATAATCAAAATGATGCTGGCAGTGTGGTAAACGAGCGATTAGAGGATACTCATCGTCAGTATATTTACAATAACAGATTGAACAATTCAAATCATTTAATTGTGCTTCATTATTCTTTTTAACTTCTTGTTTCAAAACATCATTAATATTAACTCTTGGCAATGAACTTACAAAATTTTCAGGGCAACCTTTTTCTTCGGTATTATTCATAGATTCAAACCACTCGTTTTGCAAATCTTCTGGAATTAATTCAGAAAGTAATTGTAACAACATTGTATCATTTGATATATTACTATTATTCTCCCTATTATTAAGGGATTGAAATAACAATCTTAACCTTTCTCTTATTTCTCTCCTTTCTTCATCTGATTGCGCACGTTCACCATCATTTTCTATCATTTTAATAAATAAAACTATTAGCTGTTATTTTGTTTTTCTTATTCCTAATTTTTATATAAATGAACTATTTTATTTTTAATTACATCTAACTCAATTTTAATTGCAGCATTAAATCATTTTATGTGTACTAAAGTGGCGATAAGGATGTTAAAAGTGGGATATTCGAATACACCGAAAGGTTCATTACCAAGTAATTTTCACTAACATTTCATTGAAGCGAAGAATTAAAAAGGTGAAAAATTAGGTATATATTTTAGAGATTAGATATTTAAGTTGAAAACAAGTTTTAAACATTTGGAACATTATTTTTAAATATTTGAATCTATAAAAATTATATATAGAGCCTATAATTAACAAAAATGATATAACCACATTTAAATTTTAATTTAATTTATTTTTCCCGAAAAACCTTTATTTTATATAACAATGAGTAGTAGAGCTTATAGCTAATATGACTTCCAAAAAAAATATTATTTATCCTTTTTTAAATGTGTCTTATAATGTTGCATGCAATTGTCATGTCTACTAAATCTTAAACCACATCCATCGTGTAAACAGGAATAATTTTTTTCACCAGTATGAATTCTATAATGCCTTGCTAGGTGACCTGAAGTAGTTAAACCTTTTAAACATACTTTACAGATATATTTTTTTTTCAGATTCGATGTTTCTTTGATATTATTTATTTCATCAGAATTTTTTGTTTTTGGAATAACTTTTTTAAGATTAGTTTTATTTTTACTAATTAATTTTTTTCTATCTATTTTAGATTTCTTAGTTTTACTACTTTTGTTCATTTTCTTCTTGTCAATGCCTTTACTTTTACCTTTATTCTTTTTATCAATTAATTTATTTTTTATTTTCTTTATTTTTGTTTTATTAACTATCTTTTTGCTAACTTCTTGGATTTCGTTATTTATTTGAATATTATCAGAATTTCTCAGAACAATTGGAATATTAGTATTAATTTGTAAATTTGGTGCCTCAGGAGACATACCTTTCAAAGAATCGACGGGTAGATTAGATGATGTTAAAGATAAGGTTGATGAGATTGAATTTGAAGAACTGTTACTCATGCCCAAACTCATTGGAGTAGAAAATGATTGAGGGGTCGTTGAACAACGATCAACTGATGAACTATAATAACTATATGATGGGGATAGTCTGTTACTGGAAAGTGCAAAATACTCCATATGCATGTTATTGTTATATTTTTTAGACAAATCATTATAATCAAAAAATTTATTGTTTGATATAAAGTTTGCATTTGATTTCGAGAAAAGATCTTTATTTAATGCTCTTTTCATAAAATCGTCATCATGTAATTGACCTTGTAATGAAGGTAATAATGTTGGGATTTTTTTTTTAAAATATTCGGAATCAATGTCTAAATTTTGTAATTGAATATTTTGATATTGGAAAGGATTATCATTCGATATCACCTGCTCATCAACATTCATGTAATTCATTCTAATTTATTTGACTGTATGTAAATGTATATATATATATATATATATATATATCTGTTTTAGAATTTTGATATTTTTCTTTTCTTGTAGTTGTTGTTTTATAATAGAATGCAATGGTTTTTTAATATTTTGAGGTAAAATCCGGTTATAATTAATGTAACCTGAATGAACTATTTTTTAAATACATATATATATATATATCTAAAAAAATTATTTATGGTTTCGATAAGAAATATGAGATGATAAGAATAAAAATCGAACACCGAATTTTCTCTTTTATTAATGGAATTTAAATGCAATTAATTATAATTGACAATATTGAAGTAGAAACTGGAATAAAGAAAAAAAATTAAATGCTTTAATTTTAATACAGAAATTCAAATATTTTAAAGTTTAAAATCAAATTATTTTTAAAATGACAAACTGGCAAATTTGTCCAAAAATATAACTGAATGCTACTGTTAAAGTGAAAAATGAATATAAATGATATTGTTATTAAGTATTATTTTCTTTTTTTTTTTAAGAAAAAAAAAACCTTCTAACGTCGTAAATTAAAGCCCTTTACATATACTAGTGATTTTAAAAGGTAATAATAATAAATTTATACTATATAAATTAGGAAATTTTTAATATTTTATATATATCTGGGGAATTTTAATAGGAAGGTTGGTACAAATCTCTTAAAAATTAAATAAATAAAATGACCATGAGTGCTTAAACGTGGTTTTTTAAAAAAGAAACATAATTATGTAAAATGTTTTGTGAGTAATTGATGTACGATTTTAAACCAAGAAATTGAAACAATAAATTGAAAGTATTTTTAATGAAAAATATATATGTTTATGTGTTTTGATACGGGAAATAAAACTTACAAGAAATTATAAAAAATTTTCATTACCCAAATGCACTGTATTTTGTAGGCGTATAAATTAATCATTTAATAAATTTAATAGTTTATTATTAATTAATTTTTAATCAATTGTAAAAACTATTTTTTTTAATTTTTGTACTGTTTCATCTCCGTTAATTCATTAATATTTTTATAAGAAATAAATTAGCAAAAACTTTTATCAATTTTTCTTGTCTGCGTTTTTCTGTAACTATTATTTTTTTAAAAAAAAATAAGTTACACTCAACTAAATTTATTTCATGAAACGTAACTGATAAAATTTAATTATGTTAATAATATTAGCAGCTTTCCATAAATGGAAAAATGTGTTACCATTATATTCTTTTGGTTTTATGAAAAATTAAAAATTAATATTTTTTTAGAAATTTTTTGTTTATAAAAATTTTTTTTTCATTTTTGTCCAGGCAATTCTTTTGTTTTAATTATTACTTTGAAAAAAAATATTTTTATTACAATTACTTCATCCCTTACTTAAATTTGTAGAACAATTTTTGTCAATTATTTTATTAAAAAAAAACTTCCATCATCAAGTGATTGACAAATCTCCTAGACAACAACTCAGCAATTTATCAATTAATTTGATTTCATTGAATTTTTTGATACGACAATTTACTAGGAATCGATTTAATTTCAACTTTTTTATGTAATATGCTTTTATTTCTCTTCTTTGACCTATTCCGTCAAACATTTTTAAAAAATTAAATAAATTCGTTATCTTTAGTATGTTAGTTTATTATGCGAAATTAAAAGATAATCAGTTAATTTAATTCTTATAATGATACGTTTGTTTTTACTGATAAAAATGTTGAATAAAATAAAGTAGGTACCTAATATGATTTATTAATATATAGAAATATTATATATTATATTCTAATAGATTCTTACTGAAAAAAAAATGATGAAGCTGTGTTGGTTTATTTAGTTAGTCGAGTTTTTATAATTTTCAATAATAATTTTTTATTTTTCTTTAAAGTTGAACTTATAAGGCTGTAGTCAACAATTTTATTATTTCTCAATCATTTCAAAGTTGTCGGTCTTAAAACTACGAAATTTATAGAATTTATACTAATCAGCATTTCTTTATTTAACTTTTTTATTATCGTACAACCTAAATAAATTTGTCATTGAACTTCTGTGATAAATTTTAAAAAAATTCTCAAGTTCCAAATTATTCAATTCATTATACGGTATGTAAGATAGTCTTCGACAAATTAATTCTATTTTATTATTATTTTTATTTTAATTAACTGATTAAATATTTGTACGTATTTTGGGTAGTGAAAAAGTGATTCTTCTGGTCTTTCTTTAAAAAAAAAAATTGTTTTGGAAAAGTGAAAATATAAATATAAATAATATAAATTTAGCTTTATATCTGATTAATTTTGCTGTATTCGTAATATTGAATTAGATAACTGATCTAATTGGTTTACTAAAATGGAAATATTCGCTCTTTTTGTCATAATTTTTTTTTTATGATTTTATTGGTTTTTGGTTCTTTTCATTTCTTTTTTACCATGACTACTCTATCACAGAGTTGAGAATTTTTCCAGAAGGAAATTAATTTCTTAAAAGCAATTTTAAATAGTTCTCCTAGTAGTCAGTAATTAGGGAAGTAATTTTTTGTTGTTGTATTTATCTGTATGATCGGTATAATAAAGATTAATATTAAAACCAGTGATGATTCCTTAATAAAATATATTAGATGTATTAATTTTTGAGGGAAGCATGATGTATTTCTGGTAAATATATTTGCGATATCCGTTTGAGTTTAATGTAAAACTTCTATTTATTGGTGAAAGTAAAATCTAATACTCTCATTTCAAGCAATTTCAGTGCAATCAGTTCCATAATAAAAAACAATAATAAGAAAAAGTCATCATACAATTAGCCTACCTAATTAATTTTGGTAATTTGATTTAATATAAATTATAATAATTCAGATTTTTTTTTTCGTAAGTTAAAAAAACCAATGCTTGGTATACGGCGTCACATACTAAAAACTCAGTGATAAGAAAAATGACAACCGCTTTTTACAGATTTTTTTATTAAGGATGATATAATAATATAAATCCAAAAAAACATATAGTATAATTCTATTAATTTGATGAAATATTATTGATGACATGATGTTTAAGATTATTCTCCATCAATAATGAAAATAACCAATTAAGTGTCGGTTTTAAAAGTGATTTTGAATTACCTTGTATGCCCCTGTTCATAGTTTTAAACTTTAAATAAAAATAATATAGTTTTAAATATTTGAAGAAAATATATTTAAATGACTCATTTTTAACTTCTTTAACAATCTAATGTTTCATTCAAACCAACAAAGCTAAAAATTAATTGATGAAGCATCTTTTTTGACTGCATTGTAATAGAGATTACAGAAGGAATTCAGAAGAAATTCTTAAAAATTGTCGAATGGTGATTTGAAATGTAATTATGTATTGTTTTTCTCATTATATTTAATTTTTTTTAAGAAAAAATGTTTCTGCTTCCCTGTCAATTAAACATCCAATGTTGAATTTGTTTCAAATCATTCTCTTGTTTTCAATTTCACCGGTTGTATTTATTTACGCTGTTTTGATAAACTTTTATTCTTGCAAGAAAAAAAGCAACAAATAAGATCTTGTTATCAGTCATAAAAAAAATACTGTTTACTTCCACAAATAGTTGCATTTTACTTTTATTAGTTGAACAAAATTAATTTTAACAAGAATGATCCCTTAATTTATATTTTGCTTCTTATGATTACATTTCCTCTCGTGTTTATAAAACTTCCCAAAAATAATCCTAAAATGAAAAAAAATAATCCAAACGATTAAAAAAAAACAAATAGAATTTTAAAAGATATACTTAAAATCAATGCAATAATGAAATAAGACTTTATTATTAAAATATATTAACAACAAGAAGAGTATACCTTGAGCTTGAAACTCACAATAATCTACCACTATATAATTCTGCAGTATAAGATTATAAAAAGCTGTCTATTACAACAATATTTACGTTGACTTCTTTTGATTATACCTTTTTAAAAATAAGCATTGCCATTTAAAATTGTGAACTTAACATTAAAATCAATTATCAACAATTATCATCAATATTTTTATATTACTTTATTCCCTCCAACACTTTCAAATCTTGAGAATTTTTTATTTTTTCCAACATATTTTTTCCAAATGGATTAGCATTATTCAAACCTGGTTATTGGTATTAGAATGGTGATTGTCCAATCACCTCATTTTAGATGGAAGAATAAAAATCCAATATAAACTTAAAATTAAAACTAATATTATTTATTGATCGAAGACATATTACTTGGTTTTTAAAATCGAATATAATAAAAGCTATATTTCTATGAGCTTAATTAATTTTATTGTTTGAATATAAAATATTTATGAGCATAATCTAATTTTAAAACATGTTCAAAGTAATTCAAAATCAAATTATACGGAATTTGGATTTTCAATAAGTTACATTACATTTTGAACACTATTGAGATAACTTTTTTTTTGATTTTCTTCTTAATAAATAGTTCAAGACAAGTTTTAATTTCGGATAGTTTTTATGTTTAATAAAGGAAAAGAAAACAAAATTTTCAGTTTATATTACGTTTCTATTTTTCTATTTTTCGTTTTACAACAAATTATAACTTGGGTAAAATAAAAAACATTTTTGGTTTTAATTTAATATTTTTTGTTATGAAAATATTCGTCAAAATATATTATATGTCTATTTTATTAAAAAAAATAAAAGACAATAATAAGCAAGAATAATGCAATCTCCCTTAAAATTTTTTTAAATTCTAACACTAAACAATAACGAAGGTTATAACCCTTCGTTTAGCAAATCCTTTTTAAAAAATTAGAAAAAAGAAAAACTCAATTCATTCAAGATCTAGCTTTATAAAACTAAGATCTAGCTATCTATTACATTGGTTTTCAGTTTCCCATTATTTGTTTCCAATTTTTATCTTTAGGATGCCCTTAATTTTTTATGCGATTCAAGCAAACAATGTCGTTTAAATATAAATTTACTAGGGAAAATAACGCATACTGGTGACCTCGTTTAAAAAAAAATTTATAAATATAAATAGCTATTTTTGTTAAAAGGCTTAATTTGAATTCTGGATACTTATAAAGAAATTGAAGTACCAGTTTTAATAAAGGAAAGTGTCATTATAGTAATTTCTTGATATCTTTTTTTTTTTAAATAGTTAGCTTTACTAACAGCAAATTATTTGTATAACAATATGTAATCTAAAAAAAGATGATTAGATCTCATAATTGTGTTCAATATAGAAACATTCAAATAAAATAGTTAATAGATATCGGTAAGATGCTTACTATTATTGCGAATAAGTAGTTAAAATGACAAATATAATAATTAACCCTTTACTAATCCAACTATTTAGGGATTGGATTGTATTATCTTATAAACAATATCTGGTTAAATTTAAAACAAAGTTCTATACTGACCTATATCTTTTCTCATAAATATCAACAATATATATTAAGATACCTCAAATTTTAAAATCACTTACTGAAAGCATATAATTAGTATTTAATTAATTACAACTTATCGACTAATCTCTATACAATTCTATTTTATTTTAAAAATGATACATAATAAAGCGTTATTAATTTTTATTAATTCCAACTTGATTTTTATGGAATTTTAAATTCTTGGTCAAATTAATATTAATATAACTACTGACGTTTGATATATTCTTGCATAATTGTTGAAAATATTATAGTATTTTTTTACATTGTTTTAATTTAAACTTAATTGCCTATTTGTTCGTAAAATTATTTATTTGTTTTCGTAAAACTTTTTACTAAAAAAAGAAGGGAGAAAATTTGAAAAATTAGTAATGCAAAAAAAGTGCTTCGTTTAATGTATAATATAACCAGTTATTTTTATTTTCTGTAATTTTAAAACAGAAATTTTTCAAATTTCTATGTTTTAGTTATCCTCGTTTATTCTATCATATTTCATTAAATAAAAAGTTGATTGATTTGATATGTTTGCAGTAAATTATCGAACTATTTGTAGTTATGAGATAGCTTTAAAAACTGTGTAAGAACAGTTCTTTATTTACGTATATATATATATATTTTTAAGATGTTATTTAATTTCTTCATTCTTTTTACTCTAAATTTGATTTCATTTTAAAATTTATATAAGATATATATGTTAAATTTTAAATATTTTATTTTTATTTTATAAAATTAAAAAAATTAATATAAAAAGGAAGAATATTTTATTGAAAATTATTTTAGATTGGTTATTATTTCTTCAATTTACTTCCAAGATATATTTATTTTTCACAGTATTATATATTTTCTAAAAATACCAAGCTACCAGCTATCTCAAAAAACGCTAATTAATAAAAGATGCCAGCTCCAACTGATACAACCAACTTGTCAATCAGACAAAAGATGGAAGAATTGATCCGTCGTAAACAAAAAGAAATTGTTGCCGCTTTAGAAACTCAAGAAGGTAACAAGTTCCACACTGATACATGGACCCGTGGTAATGACGGTGGTGGTGGTAGAACCTGTGTTATCCAAAATGGTACTACCATCGAAAAGGGTGGTTGTAACATTTCTGTTGTTCACGGTACTTTAACTCCAGAAGCTATCAAGGCCATGAAGAATGATCACCAAGACTTAAACTTGCCAGTCGATGAAGCTACCGGTTTACCAAAGGCTGAAGGTGTTCAGTTTTTTGCTTGTGGTTTAAGTATGGTTATCCACCCACACAATCCACATTGTCCAACTACTCACTTAAACTACCGTTACTTTGAAACTTGGAACCCAGATGGTACTCCACAAACCTGGTGGTTTGGTGGTGGTGCTGATTTAACCCCATCTTACTTATACGATGAAGATGCTGAATTTTTCCACAAGAACCACAAGGATGCCTTAGACAAACACGACAAAGAATTATACCCACGTTTCAAAAAATGGGCTGATAAGTACTATTTAATCACTCATCGTGGTGAAACCAGAGGTATTGGTGGTACTTTCTTCGATGATTACAATGAAAAAGACCCAGAAGAAATCTTAAAGATCTGTGAAGATGGTTTCGATGCTTGGATCGCTTCTTACATTCCAATTGTTGCTAAGAGAAAAGACATGGAATTTACCGAAGAACAAAAACAATGGCAAGCTATTAGACGTGGTAGATACGTTGAATTTAACATTATGTACGACAGAGGTACCCAATTCGGTTTAAGAACTCCAGGTTCCCGTGTCGAATCTATTATGATGACTTTACCAGTTCATGCTTCTTGGTTATACGACAACCATCCAGCTCCAGGTTCCGAAGAAGAAAGATTAATTAAGGCTACCACTACTCCAAGAGAATGGGCTTAGATGTAGTCAACCAGTTGATATATTTTATTAATAGAAAGAAGCTAAAGCTTCAAGTATTTATTCCATATTTTAGAATTTGTTGGGTGATGTTTTTCCCACTATATATATAAACGTTTCTTATAGATTATTTATTAATAATATTTTACTTATTATTGTTTTTATTTTTTTTATATGTTGATTGTCTTATAAAGAATATGTAGTATTTTTTGATTTTAAGAAATTGAAACTTCGTTATTTAAAATTAATATATTAAATGCATTTGATTAGTTCTTTTATAAAATTTAACAACAAAAATGTTATATATGCCATAATTATACACTCAGATTAACAGAAGAAGGAAATTACTTGTGCATAACGACCTTTTCTCTTTAATTCTTCTTTTGCAGCTAGATCTTCCTTTTTTAGTTCCATTGGATCATAAATACGTCTGCAGTAATCTAGATCAATACTTTCTAAAGGATTTAGTAAGAAGTAGTCCTTGAAGTAAATCATACAACCAAAGTAAAAACACAACCAAATTGGGAAAGCTAAATAACTTTGAAAAAAATCTTCAGCGCTACATTTACCTTCATTACCAATTGGAGATAAAGCAACCCAAAATTGTGCAATGAAAACTAAAATGTTGAAGAATAAACCAATCCACGAACCCCATACACCTGCTGTAGCTAGATAACCACATTCATTTAAATTTTTACCTTGGTAAGCCATAGCTTGTCTAAAACGAATATGAGAAATGAAAAATGCTGTCCAAGTAAATAATTCACTCAAACCAGCAATGGCAGCTAACCAAGTAAAAACATCTTCTTCTTTGTCTGAACTGGCTGCAAAACCAATAACACCGAATAAAGCACAAACACCAATACCATATAATGGCCTACCTTCTCTATCAACATAGTTTAAGAATTTTGGAGCTAAACCTTGTTGAGATAAAGAAACCATCATTCTTGGTGCTGCGTATAAAGAAGAGTTTGCGACAGAGATTAATGCAATCAAAATAACCGCATTGATAAAATGTGGTACAACTCTGACACCGTGTAAGGAAGCAGCTAAAACGTAAGGAGATGCGTGTGTAGAAGAGCCAGCTGAACCCATTAATTGATCACTATTGTGTGGAACATTGAAACCAATCAAAATCATGGTTAACAAATAAATAACTAAAATTCTGTAAATAGAATGTTTGGCAGCTTGTGGAGTAGATTTCCTTGGATTTTTTTGTTCATTGACCGATAAAACAAATAATTCAGTACCACCATAAGAGAAATAACCGGTAACTAAAATGTAACAAATACTCTTAAATCTTGAGGCAGGATTGTCACTAGCAAATGCACCTGGGTTGTTCCAGTATTTACCGCCAATATAACCATCATTTCCGGCACCACCTGCGTTTATAACGATAGATAGAATAATGAAACCGGCAATCATTAAAATTTTACATAAGTTGAAAATAAATTCAGCCTCACCATACGCTTGAACACCAAAAATATGGATAAATAATAAGAATACGTATATGATCAAAACGAAAATATCACCATTGACAGATTCTGTCCAATATTTAATGGTGATAGCACATGTAATCAATTCTAATGGAATAACAGTCAACCATTGAATGGAAGCTAACCAAACAGTAGCGAAACCAAATGGTCTAGATACTAAAGTACCAAAATAAGTATTGAAATTACCTGGCAAAGAAGCATAAGTGACACCTAATTCACCAGCAGCTTGAATCATGAAATAAGTAATGAAGGAAACTAAACCGTAACCAATAACTAATGGAGCCGGACCAGCTAAGGCTAAACCCTTAGCGTTAGCAACCAACAAACCAGTACCGATACCAGTACCCAAAGACATCATGACGACATGTCTTGATTTCATTGCTTTCTTTAAATGTGTGCTTTCATTGTCATAGATACTTCCATCGTCAGCATGTGTTTCTTCAGCTCTCTTAAAAGAATTTGCCCATTTACGGTAACGACTTTGTGTGATGGCTTCTGGAGTGTAATCAAAAGTAGAAACTTGTTCAGAAGTTCCTATTTTCTCATTGGAATAGTCATTTGAATTTCCTGTAATAACCTTGTCGGTTAAATTATTTGAAGAAGTAGTGATTTTGTTTGTTAAACTATTTTCTGAAATATCAATATCAGAATTTTTATCTGAAAAGTTATTCATATTTAATTTTTAATTATAATAACTTTGATATATAACGTTGATCAGTTTTTATTTTTAAATTTGAAAAATAATATTATATTAAAATAAATTAAAATTAGAACAGTTGATATATTTTGTATTATAATTTTTTTTAAAACTTTTTTAGAGATGAGATGGGATGAGATGGGATGAGATGAGATGAGATGAGATGAGATAAGATAAGATACAATTTAATTTTAAATAAAATAATTTCATGCAACAAGAATAAAATGGAAAAAAGAAGTGAATATCAATATTACATTATTATTATATATGTTAGAAAAACCAATAAAATATATTAATTTTTTCTAAACTCATTAAAATGACTAAAATTGTATGTCCAAAAGTAATTAATAAAAATTTCAGTATTGTGATGTTTCTTTTGATGAACACTATAGTTAACATGAAGCTTTTTCCAGTTAATTAGATTTCAAAAGCAATATTTTTCACAAAAAACATAACATTCCATGTAGGATATTTAGTACAATGTAATGAATACTATTAAAAAAACGAACTAGTGACAATTTCCAAAACATTGAAATTAATTAAAAATTTATACTACCAACATTTAAGTTCGTACTTTTCTCTTCAATTAAATTATCATCATTTCATTTTTTTCGTATTATTTAATACTTTTTTGTCTGGCATTTTATCTTATTTAAAATGTTCTACCTGGTTTGGCTTCCAAAAAACATTTCGAAATCAAAAAAAAAATGATGAAAAAAGAAAATATCATTAATTAAATTTTGAAAAAGGAAAGAAATATGAATGGGGTGTACTGAGAGGAGCTGAAACTGTACTGTAGAAAGCCAGCAAAAATAAAAAAGAAAAAATAAATAAATGACCAAACAATAATGGCTACGGTAATTTAATGATAAGCACAGCATTTTTACAAATTATTTTTCGTAGCAACTTGTATGACAAATATAGTGGATATAAAAACTAGCAGTAAAACGTACTGATGAATTTGAGAGGGTGACAACTTTTCAAAAAAATCAGAAAACAAAGTAGAAATAGCAAAAAAGGATACAAGGACCCTTAGAAGTCTTTATACAGTACTTTGTGTTCTCAATTACTTATTAGAACTTACTGTCTAATTCATCAATCTTTTACAAAAACTTTTTAGTTTGTGGCTGATACCTTCTCAAAATTTTTATTCGTTGTTTTCAGATCATGTAAAAAATATAAATGTAGTACATTAAAAGTATTTTTGGCTTTAACAACCAGAAGACTTACCCAGATAATAATTACTTTTGTTTTCTTAGAATATAAAACGTTCATTATGTGTTGTAAAATCGAATTTTAACAGTTCAGTGAAAATTTCTTTTCGTCATTAGAGCTACATATAACTGCATTTAATAAACTAGAAAAAACCGTCGAACAAATAATTAACTTGAACCTTAAGTATACAAATTAACAACCAATTGATGTAGAACTTATTCTACACCTGTCTTTGTTCTAAAAATTATAATACAATAACATATAAATTTATGTTGTAATATTATTGAATAATCTCTTCGTGTTTTCTTTTTGATTTTTTATTTTTACTCTTTTCATATTCTAACTTCTCCATTCAACCGTAAAGAATACAGATACCTCTAATTGTATATTTAAATCGTAATAGCATTTAATATTCAATTCTAATAAACTATCTAACAAGTTCCGATTTTATATTATAGTTTAAATTATCATTAGCCCTAGTCAAATTTTGAAACAAAAAACAGAATCTTAAAATCGATGTATAAATTTGATTACAGTTTAAATAGTATTTTATGCTAGAAAACAATATCTTCAGGATTTTGCATTACGAAAATTTTCTTAGAAAAATGGTCTATTACAATTTATTGGTATTTTCTAATAGATCCATGAAAAGCTAAACTCTATATTCAAAGATCTTTATTTGAAGTATTTGCATTTTCATACGTGCCATTGTAACCGCAATATATAACTATTCTAATGAATATATAAAAAAAAGTGTTTCAAGTATCTCTAGATAAAGTGAAGTTTTTACAAGTTTGAATCATCCATATGAGATATGAATGAGTTTATATCTAAATTAATTGCAAACAATTTATTGAAACCAATACCGTTATTGTAATAATTAAATAAATCCTATTAACGTCTTGAAATCTGTAGTAAACATAATTTTAATCAATATAAAAATTATGATATTGCCATTAACCTTCCTTATTGTGTTAACAATAAGTCAATTGTAAATGATACATCTTTGCACACTTAAAATACTGTACTTTATTGTAGATTCGTCGATTCGTAAAAAATCGGCTTTAAGCAAGTAAAATAGTAATTTTCATACAAAAAATTCAGAAATTTTTCTACAGGTTACATCTCTCTCTCTTTCTCTCATTTTTTCCTATACCCAAACAACAGAAGTCCGTAAAAATTAACATTTTTGAAATGCGTAATGGTGTCCATAATTTTTTCTCGAAAATTCAATCTCATCATTTTTTTGAAAATAAAGAGACATTTTCAATAATTTCTTTTTTTTTAATTTTTAATTTTTTCAATTACCATTTTACTCGACAAAGCCAGCACTAATGAATTAGTAACTGAAAATAAGATATCAAATAATTTAAGATTAGTAATTATATAGATTTGATTATATTAAGATATTAAATGTATTTTTAGTCAGATTATGTGGATGGATATTATTAATATATTATTAATTAATAACTTTAAGGGGTTTATCATCGTGTATTCAGAAATTATAATCAATATATAAAACCTAAGTTAATTAAATCATTCCAAAAATTTATTTATCTTTAGTCATAAGAAAATAAAAATAAAAGACATTAGTTATTACACACACACACATACATATTATTAAAAATTAATAAATTAAAAAAAAAATGGGCATGTTTCAACAAAATCAAGAATATCCACCAAATTCAATACCTGCATCTTCTTGGAGACCAAGAGGGAAACCAAGACTGATTGTTTTAATTAGACATGGTGAAAGTCAGTCTAATGAAGATAAAGTAGTAAACGAATATACACCAAACCATTTGATCTCATTGACACCTAAAGGTTGGAAGCAAGCAAATTATGCTGGGACTCAATTATTAAAAGCATTAAATTTAGATAGTCAAGAAATTGTGCAACAATTAGAAGATAAATATAAATGTGAGGCAAATTCAAAGCAATGTTTGCCGATTAATAATTATAAAAAATTAAGTAAGAAAAAAGATTTAGATATTGTTTTTTATACTTCTCCATATATTAGGACAAGAGAAACTTTAAAAGGTATACTAAATGTGATCGATGAATATAATGAATTGAATAGTGGTTTAGTAATACCAGAATATTACAGGTATCAACCTTGTAATAAAAAAAAATCGGCTGCATGGAATCAAAGATTTTCAACCGGTTTAGATGAAACAGATGATCTTTTTAAAACAAACGAAGAAGCTTATAAGCAAAATAATATAGATAAGGCAAAAGAAAATTCAAAAGAAAAAAATAATGACGTAGAACAAACTCTTTCAAATAGTATTAACACTGAAAATGGTAAAACTTTTATTAGATATAGAATAAAAGATGATCCAAGAATTAGAGAACAAGATTTTGGTAATTTCCAACAAGTCACTTCAATGGAAGATGTAATGACTAAAAGAAAACATTATGGTCATTTCTTTTTTAGATTCCCACAAGGTGAAAGTGCTGCTGATGTTTATGATCGTGTAGCGAGTTTTCAAGAAACTTTATTCAGATACTTCGAGAGAGATGTTTTAAAAAAACCTAGAGATGTTGTTGTTTTAGTTTCTCATGGTATATATTGTAGAGTCTTTTTAATGAAATGGTTTCGTTGGACTTATGAAGAATTTGAATCATTCACTAATGTTCCAAACGGAAGTTTGATGATTATGGAATTGGATGAAACAATAGACCGTTACGTTCTTCGTACTGAATTGCCAAGATGGTGTGAATTAGACGAAGCTGGAGATAATAATAATTAATTAGCATAATTATTTACAAATTATAAAATGCATATTTCATATCTTTTTATTCGTATATTTTTACTAGCAAATTACTATTCTACTTAATAAATCGTATATTAAATAGTAACTTAAATAGAGAAAAATATTATATTTTTACATTTAAATAAATAGAAAATTTATTATGCAAGTAGTTTTTATTTCAACCCATGATTCTTAAGGAATAATTTCATATTCATACCAATATACCTAGATACTTTGAACGTGGCGCTTTTTTGATCCGAAGTTCTTCCCATTGAACTAAGAATTCATCAGCAAACCAATATAAAATCTTCCCGCTCAATGATAAACTATCAATTCTTGCCAATGATTCAATGTATATAATGTTAGAACTATTAGACACTAAAAATAACAAATCAAATAATTTAAAATATAGTGCTATTATACAACATGTTCCTGGCCCATTCAATAATACTAAATGTGGGCTATTTAGCATCGATAACCTTATCTTTAATATTATTTTTAATGATTTAAACAATGTGTCTGTTATACTAGAAATGCTTGATATAATACCTGAACCAACTTCTCTAGCTTTGACAAATTTATAAAATATTACTTTACACTTATATTCTTTTGTCAATGAGGTGAATTTATTATATGAGTCAACATCTGAGTAACCGACATGTAACACATTTTGATTGTTAAGAAGGATATTTTTGTAATTTTGAAAAATTCTTATCATTTCTCCAGTGTGACCACCTGATCCAAGAAAAACAAATATTTCAATTTTTTGATTATCATTCTGTTTATTTAGATTATTTTGTTGTATGCTTGAAATGATATTTTTAGCTTGGGTATTAAAAATAGGTAAAATAAAGATTAATCTTACAATTAAAAAGGAAAAACAGATTAATAATGCAGCATATATATATTCAAATTTCATCTTAACTTAGTTGATTGATATCACAATTTAGACTATTACATAAGTTAAGGTTTTGTTTTGTTATTGATTTTATTCATTAAAAGTTTTTAAATGTGTTGTTTTTATGCATCATTAATGGAATTTTTTGAAATTCATTCGTTGTGCGCAGAAGTATTGCATTTGCTGAGAAGCATTTTTGCAAGTATTTTTAATGTGTATTATAAACTTTATTGTTCTAATGGTACAACAAACAATTACATAAACTATAATTAATCAATTTAATAAAAAGTTTTATATATTATTTATTTTGCATGGCTTTCATTCTCGCTTCAGCTGCACGGGCACGTTGTTCACGCATTAATCTCTTTTTTTGATCTTCATTAAGTGAGCTCAAGTTCAAATTTTGTTTCATGGTAAAATCAATTTCCTTATCACCCAAAGTTTTTCCAACTCCTCTTTTCTGTTCCAATTCTTTGGCTCTTTTTTCTTTTTGTCTCTTTAATTCTTCATCTATTGCTTCTTTCAATTCAGCATTTTTATTATCTTCTTCTGCTTTTGTCATCTCTGCAACTTGTTCTCTACTCAAAGGCTCACCGATTTTAGTATCTTCCCATGAAGTATATTCTTCTCCTAAATTAAATCTACTAATTTGAAATACTTGCTTTATTGTGTTATTTTTAGCTAATTGATATGGCGTTTTACCAGAAGAATTCGTAAGGCCCATATTGGCTTTTAATGTCGTAGTTAAAATTCCAATCATTTGCTTTATACCATTGTAGGAAGCATAATGTAACAAAGTCGGCGTGTTTTCATACTTAATTCTAGGCTCCAAGTTGAAATCAACACTTAGATTATTTTTTCTTAAAAAGCTAATCAAAAGTGGGGCTCTTCCTTTTTTTAACAATGTCAATGCTTCTTCAGTCAATGCTTCTTCTGGTGTGAGTTCAACTTTTTCAGCAAGTTTCTTAGTTTTATTTTTTTTGGATGAGTTATCTATAGGTTTAATTTTTTCTTCAAGAGGTTTAGGCTTATCAGATATTTTTAAATAGGTTAATTGGCACCACGATTTTTTTATTTCACTGATTGTAGGTTTACTTGTTGGAAAAGGGAATGTCTTTATTCTGTTATCATTCTTATTGAAATATTCACTATCTGTAAATATTTTCTTATCAAATACATTATTTGCACGAATAAATATATTCTTACATTTAATCAAATATGGATGCCAATCTTTTAATAAACTTTGAATGTCTGCTTTCAATGCTGCTTCATTGTACCTACGAAGAGTCGAACCTGCCGAATTTGCTTTCCCTTTAGCATTATCACTTGTAGATTGTGATCCACCCTGTTTCTTTCTTGTTGTATATCTATGAAATGTCTTTTTTTCTAAAAATGATATAGCTTGTTCTTGAATCGTTTCGTTTCCATTTTTCGCATTCTTACCAACATTTAGTCTCTGATGAGAGACAATTGCACCTGCAAAATGACCACCTGCCACCATAAACATTGCTGAAATTTCTGATGATTGTAAATCACCAATATTCCATTCCATTATGGCAGACAACGGATTTTCAATTTCAGAATTATTGAATAAAGATTTGTATACACCAAATCTTTCATTAACGTTCTCAAGGAGGTTCGAATTGAAATAGATTTGGGCTGACCTTGTGTTTAAATGACTTATTAGACCATGCTTTTTTATATTATCATCATTTAGATTTCGTGTTTCGTTAATTATATTTAGATCTAAAGAAGATAATTTTTCTGCGTATAGACTACTTTCTGACGAGTCAGAATCGTCGTCATTTGTAATATCATCAGTTGAACTCTCAGTATTACCTTCAACAGTATCAATATCATCATGTTTTTTATCGTTATAATCAATACTGTCAGTTAAATTGTCGAATTGTTTTTCACTAACTGGTTCCAATCCATTTACTTTTCTTTTAACGTTGAAGATATGAAAATTCGTTCTATAATGGCTGCGTTTGATTTGTTGGTCATCAAAATCTAATGCGCATGTATTGCAAGTTTTACTATTTAAAACTTCTTTAACTTTTAAATTTTCAATTAAGCTATTATTTTTTTTAATTTCATCTTTACTTTCACTAACGTCAACTTCATTCAAATTCGAATCATAATTAATAATCTTCAAAGAATCCAACACTGAGGTATTTAAATCATATACGTACAAGTCATTCTTTTTGAATTCAGATTTAACTGACATGGTTGAACTCTATTGACCCAGTTTATAAGTTTTTTTATTTAAGATTAAATTATAATTATTATAGCATAAAACATATATTTTAGTAATTTCAAGAATCACTTTCTTATACTGCCTTTTTCAATGTGCAATTTCAAAGAGGTTTTAATTTTTGCATAGTTAATGTTTGGTGCATACAAAACTTCGTAAAAAGTTTCAATGAGGCATCTCACCGATGCGATGAAGTGAAAAATTATAACATCGGCTAAGGGTATTTTGTAAAGGTAATAAATATAAAAATAACAAAAGGAAGTCCTTAATTAAAAATAATTTGAAATGTATTTAGAAGACATCATTGAGCAATTTTTACTATATTTTACACTTTATTTTGTTCAAAAAACAAACAAACAAGATCTATCAATATATTCAAATATGATTAAATTTAATTCAATATTTCGATTTAGAAAGACTACATTGAGTGCTGCATTATGCCTAACATATATTATTATCGGAGTACTTTTTAGCCACGACCAATGGGGGTACAAATCTCATCTACCCACTAATATAGAACATCAAATCTTACTAGAAGAGGCATGGCTAGACTTACAAAATATAACTGATAAACCACATCCTTATGACTCTCGAGAAAACGACCGTGTACATGATTATCTATTGACTAGAATAAGTGAAATTACAAAAAATAATTCTTTTTCTAGCATCTTCGATGATTATCAAAACGGTGTAACATCAATTTTTAAACAGCAGGATACTTTTAATTCTTCATCGATAGAAAATAGAATTATTTATTTTGAATCTTCCAATATTATTGTGAGATTAATCGGTACCAATCCCGAATTACCAGAATTACTTCTTTCTGCACATTATGATGCTGTCCCTACTTCACACGGTGCCACAGATGATGGTAAGGGTATTGCATCAATGCTAGCTATACTATCCTATTTTTCAAAACAGCAACCCGAAAGAGGGATGGTACTTAATTTTAACAATAATGAAGAATTTGGTTTGCTTGGTGCTACAATCTTTATGGAAAATGCTTGGGCAAAAAATATAAAATATTTCATTAATTTAGAAGGTACTGGGGCTGGAGGAAAAGCAGTATTATTTAGAACATCTGATATTACAACTGCTGAGATATATCAGAATGCGGTTAAAGATTCACCATTTGGAAATTCAATTTATCAAGAAGGATTCTATAATAGATATATTCATAGCGAAACTGATTACAAGGTGTACGAGGAAAATGGATTAAGAGGCTGGGATATTGCTTTTTATAAACCAAGAGATATATATCATACAGTAAAGGATTCTATCACCTATACATCCAAAGAAGCTTTATGGCATATGTTACATACTGCATTACAGTTAAGTGATTTTATCGCCTTTCAAAATATAGAAGATTTAGAAAAAAGAAATGATATGACCCCAGCAGTTTATTTTGATATCTCTGGAATGAGATTTGTTACTTTTTCAAGCAAAAGTGTGGTATTTTGGAATTATGTTCTTTTATTAATTCTTCCTTTAACAAATATATGTTTGCTATATATTGTTAAACATAAAAATAGAGTAATTTTGGATTCTTTTATTTCATGGTTGAGACTTCCGTTTTCATTATTGGTTTCTAGTTTACTAAGTTACTTTTGTTGTCAAATATTAATGGCGCTAAACCCATTTATCATTTCCAGACTCTATATTATTCCAATACTTCTAATATCAGCTGTATTTTTATTAACAAACTATATTATATTGACTATTTTTGAAAGAATTTCACCGACTACAGATTTTAAAATAGTATCTATGAATGAGCTTTCATGTTTGTTATGGATTGTGTTATTTATTCAGAATACAAAATCTTATTATAATGACTATAAGAATACTGGTATTTATTCAATCACTATATCTTATGTGATATTTGCATTAACAAGCAACTTTGGTTATTTTTTTATGATTTTCAAAAATAGAAATAAAGTAGAAGATGAACAGGATGCAAATGAACAACCAAGGGTTCTTCAAGAAATAAATGAAAATAATACCGACACTACAACTTACAATTATTCTTCGATTGGTCACGAAGATGATGTTGATATATTGAGCCATAACGGAGCTGAAGAACAAAGCCGCTCTGAAAATATCACACCAGTTGAAAATGTGAATCAAAGCGATGAAAGGAGACCATTGTTGAGAAATGATACAGTCTATAACGATATACAAGAAGACACAGATTATATTGTATATAATTACGATTGGCTATTTGAGTTTCTTTTAATTGTCCCAATTCCAACTTATATTATTTATAACGCCGTCGCTTTAATTATGAGTGCTTTAAATCAAACTTTCCAAGATACAGGAGACGTCTCAATATTATATTCAATACTATGCATTGGTTCTATATTTATCACTTTACCAACATTGCCTTTTGTTTATAAAATTAATTTCAAATTAGTTAGGATACTTGTGGTTTTCATTTTAGTCACATCTTATTTTATCACGTTTGTTTTATCTCCTTTCACCGAGTCATTGCCATTGAAAATAAGGTACATTCAAGTTAATGATAAAGTAGAATTATTTGGTATTAAAAATGATGAAAGTATGATAAAAATGATAGAAGACTTACCAAGTGTCAAACAAAACAATTTAAAAATTAATTGTACTGATGACATTAATTTAATTGAAAAATGTTATTATAAATCAGTGTTCGAGCCTCATTTAATTGATAATTTTGATCCTGAAACAATGAAAATATTAGATGTGGAGATACTTCGTAACGATAAAAATGAAAAATACAAGTCACCATATGAACCAATTAATGCAGAGATAAAAATTAATGTATTGGAAAATAGAATGTGTACATTAAAATTTAATACAAGAACTAAAGTAAGACAAGTAGTTGTATTTAAACCTAAAGAATATCATGCACATGGGAATTTTTTTGATTATTCAAAAAAAGATATTAATCTTCCTTCAATTGACTCTAATGCAAGTACTCCATTCATTTTTAAAACATCTGGTAACATTGATGAGTTACAATTACATAAATTGAATTTTAACCAAAATTATTACCATATTGGAATACAATGGCTACCACAATTGTCATTAGATTCCGATGAGGATAGCGGTGTGGAGGATGATGACAATGATTTAATAATCAATATTGAATGCTTTTGGGGTGAATATTATGTTGATTCTTATAACGATAATGGGGACCATTTTACTAAAATACCTTCATTCACTGAAATTTTGAATTACAAGCCGAGTTATATTTCTATTACAAACCGAGACAAAGGTTTAATTAAATATACACATCAAATAAAATTATGAAACTAAATGACTCCTCTCTAAAATTAAATCTGAGAATTTGACTTACAAATAAATATCATAAAATATGTTTTTAGTTTTCATGAAACAGAGTTAAAATACAATACATAATAGAATAGTAATTAATTGTCGATGTAAGGTATGATAAATTAATAGTTTAGAAACACGCATAACGTTTATTTAATTTATTTAATTGGTGTAAGGAACTAGCCCAATCTTATGTTTTTTTCATATTGTAAACATATACTATACTAAAGTAGATACATAATAGGCAATCAATCACATTTTAACCTATATTAAACTAACCGTAACTTCGAAAAATCCGATAAAGTAGAAAATGTTAAAATATTTACCAAATTGAATCTGAGAATTTTCGAAATTTATTCAATTAAAAATTAACTAATTAAAAACCAAACAACTATGATAACTACAATACTATGAAGTTATTAGATTTTGGAAAAAAGAAAAGATAAATAAACTACTCGTTCTTTTTTCTAATTAATTCAAAACAATCTTAAGTGAAATGATACTAAAAATATGACAAATATCTAAATCATTGTCCTATTTCTCTCCAACATATTTATATCAAAATTTCTTTTACATTTCTATCACCTAAGGGAAAGATCACAGAATACATGTGGAATAATGTAGCAATAATTAATTTGTCTCAAATGTCATAATTTTCATACTTTATTATGTAGAGTGAAACAATGAAAGTTCCAATTTTTCTTTTGTCTAGATTGCCCTTTGAAAATTTCATCTATTCTACCATTTTTTTTTGAAGATGCATGTAGATTTTTTAAGGATTCAGTACAATAGTAACTCCATTTGAATTCAAAATACAAAGAAGGGCAGATATATCTTTGTATAAATTTCAAAATGATTCGTGCGTTATTTGTCAGGCGAAGAAATTTGTTTTATTAACGGAAGCGAGTAATAAAATTAATTGGAGTTCGACTTATGGAGGGGTCATGCGGGGATGTTAATAATGCACAGCCCCGTAACACGATTGTTTAATGATTTCCGATTTTTGATCTTGAAGGTTTTTTTTTCACATGTCAAAGTAGTTACGTAATGTTTAGTTATTTCTTTTTTCATTTTATTGGTTCATCTTTTATTGAGAAACGGTTGTTACAAGATTTAGATCTTTACTCCGGTACCGGATATAAATAATTATATTTATTCTATTGTTATATTATTACTTAACTATTAGAAGTTGATGAAGTTAGTGCATGTTGAGAATAAACTGAAACTTTTTTATGATGCAATCGTTCTTTTAATTAATATTTTTCTACAGTTGTTTAGATTAGGGGGTGAACAATAGATATAAATTAATATTCTTGGAAGACCAAATGAACAAAAAAAATTAAAAGCAATAGTTACTACACGGTAAACATTCTTTGTACATAAATTTACAGGTGCAATTTTTTCCCTTACATGTTTTTATTTCTCAGAAGAATTCTTTAGAATTTATATGTTGTTAATTATTTTTGACACAGTAATTTTTCTTTAACTATCTCTGAATTCAAATTAATTTGAAGTATCGGTTATTAAAAATACCCTTGATAATTACTCTTATTACTCTTCTTAGTATTCAAATTCAAATTCATCTCTTTATTGTTTTTGTTTTATTAACAAATATAAACTACTCGGTAGTGCAATTCCAGAAATTTCGCAGTTTAAATTTGTTACAACTGTAGTAATCAATGTTCTCATATTTATGTCATTTTGAATAAAAATCTATTTTTTAATTTTTTCTTATTTGGTACATTGCTATTGAAAAATGGACAAATTTTCTACCTGAGATTTTTCTTTTTTATTTTAATAAACATTGAAAGGTACGAATTTTATTTATTCTTGTTTTTCAAAATGAAAAAAATATCAAAAATTATGGTAAAGTTCAAAAAATATTACATTTAGAACATGTATCTGTCCTTCATAGTTTTAAGATTTTCAATTATATCTACATGAGCCACAGTTTCTTAAATTATTATCCTAAATTTAAGATCTTTAACTTAGAACTCCTGCAGCCTTCGTATTTTTTTACAAGTTTATTAATGTCAATTTGTCTTCCTTTAATTTTGAAATAATATCTAATTTAATTAAACTAATTCCAGTTATTTTACAGATATAACAAATCACATCTCATACATATCCCTTTGATCCATTAATGAGAGTTTGTTTAAAAATTAATATTGATTGCTAAAAGTAATAAAATACTGACATTTTAAAATCCAGTTTTCAATAATATTATGATTGTTTTTAAATGGTAATTGTTCAGTTATATATTTTAAATTGTGTCATAAAGGCGTTGCTATAATGAAAAATCAAATTTCCGATTTTTAACAGAAAAATTTGAAATCTATAAATCTCCGCTTTTAATTAGTAACTTATTTGAATTCTTGTTCTTTGAAACAAGCGTGTAAGAATTGCTTGAATAATCCTTTCCCTCTTTGCTTACCCCACCTACCCACTATAAGATACCAATCTTGAAATATACGGATGTACGCACAATGGTGAAAATTTTTTGTCCCGAAATCTAATAATTCATTATCATTGCACTTGCAATTTACTAACGGAAGATGCAGTAGAATTATTATTTATTAATTAATTACCAGTGAAAAGTGTGGACAAATTTATATTGTTGCAAAGCAGCAAGCGATAAGTTTGATAATAAATGCCTGACAATAAAAACAATTGGAAAAATGTTTGTTTTAATACCCATGTTTTACAGAAAATTAATTAAAAAATCATTTTTTTGTTTTCTTGAGAAAACTGTTGTTTTCATCAACTGATAAAGTTTTTTTTTACTAAAAATTTAATGAGGAAAATATCACGAGTGCTAATAAAACTTAGTAGAATCGATTAAAATATAACAACATCGGCTTTTTTTTTTAAAAAAAACACAATTTTACGAAATGTGCGTACAACAGGGGATGAAATCAAGAATTATATGAAAAAGTATGCACAAGAGAAAAAAAGATTTAAATTACATTATCAACAAACGAGAATAGTTAACTTTCAATGAATTTTTTCTTAGCAACCATGCTAGCTTTTCTGGTTAAATTTTGTACATTAAGCTAATCTTGCATATTTCTTAGTATGTAACGAACTTAAATGATTAAGTTATAGTTATCGAAATAATTTCAAATCTAAGTTAGTGGGTATTTCCTATTTTAGATATCCGCTTTCCTCCTCAAAAATAGTCAAAAGTAGAATGTCCTTATTTTATTAAATATTACTTTTTTTTATTTTATTAATTTGATAAAACAAACAACAAACATAGATTAAGTTGCATATTGAATATGAGTAACAGTTTTTTCATTACTTTGTTAATGTTTTTCAATTTAGAGTATGCCTATATAATCTCCGTAGCGCTGAGTTTCATGAAAGTGATGGTCTGATTACGAATTATGACAACATAGATCTAATTTATTATTATACTTTGATGAATACAATGTTAGTGGTAGAAAATTATGGAGAATATTCATGTATTTTTTTCCTGATTCAATATATTCAGATAATAATTAAAATTAGTATTAATTTTAAATTATCATAATTTTTTTTAATGTCGGTAATTCCAATAAATTTCTTAGATCTATGCTTAGTAAAACTTTAAAAATTAACAATTTTATAATTTAAGACTAATCAAAACCTTTTGAATTTTAAAGGTTCTAGGGAAATATTAAGTTCGAGACTTGAACTCTTTTTAATTAATTAATTAATTAAATTTATTCATAATAATATTACCCATGCATTTTCCAATTTATTAATATTTCCCTAAAATAAATTAAAATATATAATTTATAAAAAAAATACATATATAAGAGAGTGTCAAAACCTCAAAATGTTTTTGATTTGCTTTTCTAATTTTAGATAGATCAATTATTTATTTATAACTTACATTTTATTTATAGTACTTATATTATAATATATCATCAACCAAAAACAATTATAACGATAACTTCATACAAACAAGTTAGCATATCTTTAAATCATTAAAAAAGTTTTGCTAATACTGAAAATACTAATATAAGAAAACCCTAATATAAATAATTATTAATTTTATTTTCCCTTAATAAAATAAAATACATTTAAAAGACGCTAATAAAAAATAAAATAAAATGTCTCTATATTTGAATAATAATAATAATAGTAGTAGTAGTGCTACTACTAATACCAATAATACAAATAATGATGCTAATTTTCTAAATAATAACCATTTTTATTATAAAGCACAAGATCATCTATTAGAGCAGATTGATTTAAAATTAGATTCGTTATTATCATTTTTAAATGAACATGATAATATCACATCAGTCAATCCAAATACATTAAAATTTATCAATTCCCCAGATCAAGATGATTATTATAATTATCCAGAATCACCAATACCTTCTTCCGAAGGTTATTCATCGAGAAGAAATACTGTAGATACTGCCGTTCTATTTAATGACCAAAAAAATTCTTTTGAAATCAACCCAGCTAATTCATTCGAAAACATTAATTTTAATGGTGAATCAAAATTAATATCCAACTCAAATCAAGAAAATATAACAAATTATATTTACTCTACCACTCCATTCTCTGGAAATTTAATTGAAAATAATATTAACTCTATTTCTACTACCAACAATAACAATACAGAATCTGACATTGTGTCACCAAATAGTGTATTTTCGTCACCAATTGAAATTGAATTATTATCCGACAGTTTAAATTCATCAAGTGATAAATTGAATCTATTAAATAATAATAATGATACTTCAATTAATTTCAATAGAACTGAATCTAATCTAAAATTATTTAATACATGGCAAAAATTAAATGAACAAATTTCAAACGCTTCCATGAATACGATCCCAAACAATGATTCCCATGTTTCATTTATTCCAAGAAAGAGATACTATAGTACCGGTAGTATCGAAAAAATAAAATATGATTGTAAAATCTGCGGTAAAAAATTTAAAAGACCATCATCATTAAACACACATAATAATATTCATACTGGTAAGAAACCATACAGATGTCCACATATTTCATGTACAAAGGCATTCAATGCTAAATCTAATATGTTAAGACATTATAAATTACATTTCAAACTAAATACTGGTCAATATATCTTACCAAATGGTGAAATTTCATCAACAAAACCAACAACCAAACAATTATTTGGTAAAAAATAAAATTAACAAAATAAAATTAATGCAACTACCATTAACGAAACGTGACGAAAAATATGAAACCATACGAAGACAACATCACCAGAAAAAAATTAACTTTTTATACAAATTCTAACATATATATAATTATATATTAATTCAATTGATAATATTCATTTCTAACGACACACATATATACTCCTAGATCTCAACACCTTACAAAAATTTATAGTAATAACAATAATTTAATATTTTTAATTTACCCTATTATAATAAAACTAGCAACAAAAAGGAAAAAAAAACTCAAAGGAAAATTATCCATTTAATTGACATATTTAATATGGATATTATCTATAGTAACAATATTATTAAGAGACACGAAATAAATTAAAAATCCCAATTTTTTTTGTCAGTAGTATTATCATTTTACTACATCAAAACAATTTTAAAACAAACGCGTTACATAAATAAATAATTTATTAAGTATCACATTTTTTCACTTCCATATGTTAGCGAAATTTTTTTGGCAACAACGAAAACTTTCCGCAGAGCCATGATCACATACAAACTTCAAAAAAAACAAGAACACATAGCTATAATGAACAAGGTGCACCCATATTAAACCACGACTAATTACTTATTGTAGAGTTTTCATTTCGTACGATACGATACTCCACTCATCAAAAAGCAGCGAAATTCGGAAAGCAGCAACGACAACAACAGGGAAAGTATGCTACTTGCAATATACGTCGTACATTGTGATATTGTGGCGTTATGTAATGGCGTGGAAATTATACACGCTTTTGATGCAAAACAGCAAATGAATACGAAAAATTAAAAAATTTCAGCTTTTTTTTCTTTTTTTGCGTTTGTTTGTTTACTTTCACATCAATTCATACAATGATTTCTCACGGGGCGTGCATCTCCTTACAAACAATTCAACATATAATATAGGATACACAATATATCACAAATGTTTTTTCAGAAATTTCTAGACCCGATCTTGGTTTTGAGATGAAAAGAAAAGAAAATGCTTGACTATATTCACACGTTGTTTTCTGAATAATTTGAAATAGTGGGCAATATTAGAATCTAATATGCCATGATGCAATTTTTTTGAAAAATTATTCACATAATAGTTTTTTTTCATGATCTTATAGATCTATTTTCTTTCCTACTTGTTCAATTTTATTTTTCATTTATAAAATTTATTTATATAATTAGTTATTTTATCTTATATATATATATAATCTTGTATTTTACTATTATAGTATTATTTATAAAAGTTCTAATACTTTTTATCTCTTTTTTTGCAGAATTATTCTTCTCTCTTATAGAAAAAAGAAAACCAAACAATCCATTCGCTATATATTTTTTTAATTATAAAAAAATGCAAATCAAGTCTGTTCTAGTTCCTGCTTTAGTTGCTTCCACCGCTTTAGCTGCTAACAACTCTACCTCTTCTAATGCCAGTGTTCCATCATCTTGTTCTATTTCCTCCAAAGCTACTGCTACTGCTCAAGCTGATTTAGATAAGTATGCTAGTTGTACCACTTTATCTGGTAATTTGGTTATCTCTGGTGATTTAGGTACTGCTGCTTTAGCCAACGTTCAAAAAATTGATGGTAATTTAGAAATTTTCAACGCTACAAATCTATACTCTTTTGCTGCTGATTCTTTAACTACTATCACTGGTGATTTAACTTTACAACAATTAACTTTATTAACTTCTGCTTCTTTTGGTTCTTTATCTTCTGTCGATTCTATTACTTTAATCACTTTACCAGCTATTGAAACCTTTACTTCTAATTTAGAAACTGCAAACACTATTTACGTTTCCGACACTACTTTACAAAATGTTGACGGTTTCTCCACTTTGAAATCTGTTCAGAACTTCAACATTAACAATAACAGACAATTGACTTCTATCGTTTCTTCTATCGAAACCGTCTCCGATGCATTAGAATTTTCTTCCAACGGTAATGACGCTTCTATTGTTTTTGACAATTTATTATGGGCTAATAACATTACTTTAAGAGATGTTGCTTCCGCTTCTTTCTCTTCTTTATCAAAGGTTAACGCTTCTTTAGGTTTATATAACAACACTTTAACAAACATCACTTTAGCTAACTTGACTAATGTCGGTGCTTCTGTAGCCTTCACTTACAATGATGATTTAACTACCATCAACTGTTCCAATTTAACTTCCATTGGTGGTGGTTTCGTTATTGCTAACAACACTGCTTTAAGTACTATCGATGGTTTCAGCAACTTAAAGACTATTGGCGGTGCCATTCAAGTTGTTGGTAACTATTCTTCTTTAGACTTATCTTCTTTAACTTCTGTTAAGGGTGGTGCTGACTTTGAATCTACTGCTTCCAACTTCAGTTGTTCTGCTTTAAAGAAATTAAGCTCTAACGGTGCTATCCAAGGTGACTCTTTCGTTTGTAAGAACGGTGCTACTTCCACCTCTGTCAGCCTATCTTCCACTTCTTCTGGTTCTTCCTCCACCAAATCTAGTTCTTCTTCTAGCACTGCTTCTTCCAGCTCTTCCTCTTCCTCTTCCAGCTCTAAGGGTGCTGCTGATTCCATTGCTGCTTCCACCAACTTCTTGGGTGCCATCGCTGCTGTTGCTTTAGCTATTTTATAAGCTTGAAATTTTGTTGATTAATAGACCAAGTTTCAAAATAGAATGATAAAACGTTTTATTTTTTCAAGGTTCTTTTTTCCAGATCATTTTTTTTACAAAATTTAATTTTTAAGCATTTACACATATGCAACAGTTTATGACGCATAATATCATATACATCGTAGTATTATTATATTTAAGAAGAAGCTCAATCTTTTTATATTTTAATTTTACTATGACTTACGAAAAACAAGATAACGCAATAATTCTCATTTTCTTTGTTTTGATTATGATAAAACCTTTAATTCCATAAGTAAAGTACAGAAAAAGAATTTTCAATTTTTTAATACGTGGTTAAAAAGGTTTTTAAATTATAACGCCACTTTTAAAAAACAAATTATACCCAATTTAGTTCAGTTCAATTGTTAAGATACCCTATTTTATAGTTCTTGTTATATATATAATTAAAATCTATAATAAAATCAATTCTTTTTCAAATTTTATCCTTTTATTTATTTTTTTATTTTAAAATAGTTAACTATTCTACAATAATAATATATTTACCATGTATATTTATATATTATATCTATCAAATAAAGATGATTAGGTTTAAAATTAAAAATGAATATCTCATAGATTTAAAAAAAGAATTTGCTATTCACGAGGAAGTGGCCATTAATTCAACAATTTCATTAACTGGATCTTCATCATGCTTGGCAGTTTCTAAGTTAGTTAAAACCTTTCTGACACCACAATTGATCTTTGGGGCAACTCTTGACAATTCATTGATAACTTGAACTCTTCTAGCATCATCTAAAAAGTTTGTATCCATCATAACATTATTAAATTCATCTAAAGTAGTCATATTTGGCACCGCAATTTCATTATCGAAACAACCTAATATATCCATTTGTTGAAGAACTGAATAAGAACTAGTGGTTGTCATTATTAATAATCTACGATCTTGAGGTGGTTTTCTCTTTAAAACAACTTTTAAAATTTGTAAAATATTATTAGAGAATCTTGGACCAATTGGAACCCAGTCAACTAAAGTTTCAATAGAATCAATCACTAAAATGTTTAATGGAGACTTGTAAGCATCTCTGAATGTGTTATCAATATATGCAATCTTAGCATTTTCAGACATACCAACAAGATCATTTGGTGAGATTAATCTAATAAATGGGAATTGGGATTTAAGAGCAATAGCTGCTGCTAGGGCAGTCTTACCTGAACCAGCAGGACCATGGATTAATAAAGAAATTAAACGCGTCTTATCACTCTCACGAATTTGACGAACATATCTGTCACCATGTTTCAATATAGACCCAACCCTTTCTGAATATTGTATTATTCCACCATCTACACAGGTCTTCAAATCTTCTTCACTTATACCAAAAGCTGGCGTAACTTCACTTAATGCATTTAAGAAATCTTCTCTGGTAACTTTTAAGGCAGCAATATCTTTTGTGTTTAACTTAGTAGCACCTTTACCAATATTAACAGTTTTGTTAATAGCAAAAGAACTTGCACTCTTAACTAAACCTTCAATTTCAGCACCAGAGAAATTCTTAGTCAAAGAAGCTAATTCAGCTAAATTGACATCTTTATCCATCATTTTATTTTCTCTCATTTTTTTTGTTTGAATTTCAAATATTTGTACTCTACCTTTTTCATCTGGTAAATGAATTTCAACTTGAACTTCGAATCTACCAGGACGTAATAAAGCACTATCAATAAGATCTTTACGATTTGTCATACCAATAACTAAAATATTGTTTAGTTGATCAACACCATCCATTTTGGCTAATAATTGATTGACAACATTATCACCAACACCGGTACCGTCACCTCTTGAACCTCTTTGTTTAAAAACAGAATCTAATTCATCGAAAATAATAATATGCAAAGATGATTCATCACCTTTAGCTCTATATTCAGCTTCTGCGTCTTTAAATAAATTACGAATGTTTTCCTCAGAAGAACCAACATACTTACTTAAAATTTCAGGACCATTGACAATTTTTGGTTCTCTTGCGTTTAACATGGTACCAATCTTTCTTGCAATTAATGTTTTACCAGTACCTGGTGGACCATATAACAATAAACCTTTAACATGGGTAATACCTAATTTTTCAATAACGGCAGGTGGGAAAATTCTACTTGCAAAAGCTCTTCTAAAAATTTTTGTAAATTCTTTATCTAAACCACCAACACCTAAATCTTCAAATTTGAAATCAGATCTAATAACAGCATCAGATCTTGGTCTCAAAGAATTTGATGATTTTAAGTTAACTAAGCCATCTTTACCTTTGAAAAAGTTCAATTGAGTTTGCTTAGTTAGAATACCCTTAGCTTCAATACCAGTTACACTTGGTGAAGTAGCATCGACATCACCTAAGTCAATCATCTGAATATTTCTAACATTAATGTCAAAAATAAAGCCTTTAAATTCAAAAATTAAGTATTGAGTTGGGGAAAAAATCTGAGATTCAAAAGATTTCAAAAAATGTTGCGCTAATTCATCTTGATCAAAAGGGGTATTAACAGCTTTACCTCTAGTTCTGAAAGAAATCTCAACATCCATTGAACCGATGTATGAATGTTTACCTGAGTATTTAAATAAATCAAAAGCTTTTGCTTGAATTTCTTGGTTCAATGACCAACCACCCCAAGTTCTTTGATTACCATTTAAACCTAAAGTACCTGGTTGGACTTCTTTAGAATGTTTGGTGGTAAAAACAAATAAATTATCAATTAAAATATAAATATTATCTGGAAAATCATTTGGCGAAACGGCTGCAATATTTGCTAGTGCATATGAGTTATTTGGACAATTACCTATAAATAATTGGCGTGGAGTTTGATCAATGTTAGACATATCTGGAGCAGTATGAGTTGCAGTGGCCTTACCAAATGGCAATTTGAATCTATCCATCTTTTACAATTCAGATTAAAAATTTTAATTCAAAAATAGGAACAACTATAAAACGAAAGATTATTAACAAATTTTTAGTGCAACGACCTTTTTTTTTCACTGAAATTAATTAATTAAATTTAAAAGGAATATAGAAAGACAACGATATTCACTGTAATTTATCTAATATAATAAATTTAAAACTTTTTTAAAAAATAAATGAAATTTTAAGTCTGAATATAATCAAATCAATTTATGGTTTCACTAAGTAATAATATTATTACATCAAATTAAACATTGATTTATTCTCCATTACCTGTCTCTTCTTTCTAGTTTTTTGAGTTTACGATACCCTTCCATTAGCCTACAAAGGTTGCTATTTTCGTTATTAGTGACATCAACAAAGAATAATTAGCTAAAAATCTAAATGCCTTAAAAGAATTGAATTTAATTTTACATATACATATTTATTGAAACGAATAATCTCAGCTACTTATTAAATCATGATATATATACATATATATTCAATCTCTTTTTTCAGCATGCTCACTTGTTTGTTCTTGAGCTTTTTTGAATGCGACCATTACAACATTATAAATGACCCATCCTAATGCTAACATTTTCCAATTCTCTTGAATCCACGATTTTCCTTGTTCATCATCATCATCGTTTTCTAATTGAGATGGTGTGTATTTTTCAAGCTTTTTATCTTTATAAGTTTTTGTTACTTTCCTCAATTTAGTAGCAGGTGCAGAATGTGCAGCTGATGGATAAACGAGAATAGGTTCGATACCATTTATATTCCTATTTGAATTTAAGGAAAGTCTATTTATTTTTTCATTTTCATGCATCTCTATCAGTAAATTAAAATGCAATGGTTTTTCTATATTAATAAAATTGAAACATTTATTATTTAGGTGATTATTCTTTGACGCATTTGAAAATCTTGATATTATACAATATGAATGATTAGACTTAATCAGTGAATCATCAATTTCCACAACTGTTACATTTCTAGTTTCATTATTTAGATCAATTTTAGCAAAATACTGAATGTCATTATCATCATCTGACAAATTTCTAGTGAATAAGGTTATTTCTTCACCTAACACGAATGTTGTGAGGTAAAAAAAATAAAAGCAAATATAATACAACATTATATTCCAGTACCTGGTCCTTATATTTTGTGCTGGTAGTTTTGATGATTTTAGATTGTATTATAACAACCAGAAAATAATTGTGACAAATACATAAATCTTTTGTAACATTTAATTCACTCTTTAAATTCTGAATTTTTAGTTTTTTGCATAGTTACTTAGTTCTGCATTGCTAAGAAATTTAGAAATCGAAAAAAAAAAGGAAGATTTTACATTATAAAAGAATGAAAAGTGTTCTGAACAATATATAACAAAAGTAAAATATATCTACTAATCCAAAAAATTAACCAAACAATTAATAAATTGATTAATATTGGAAACTAGAAAAGTTTTCTTTTCCAAGATAGTTAATAATTATTTCCAATTTAGTAAGACATTGGAAAATGTTGATAGTACAATATATTCTATTAGCAGCAGTAGCTAGTCTATGTCATTCTCTATTTATGCCGTTAGAAGACCCACTGCTACTCAATAAGTATTTAATCAATTATATTTCAGAGGATACATGGTCTAAATCAGTTATTAATAATAAAACTGCATTAAAAGAAGGTTCAATCCATGATATGGGCGACTCTTTGAAATGTTACATTCCAAATTATTCAAATAATAATATATCTGAAACGATTTCAGAAAGAAATGAAACTGAATTAAATTTATTAATGGAAGACAATTTGCAAAGAGGTGTCAAAATTATTCAGAATGTCCTTAAATCATGTATCTCACATCCAAATGGTTTTTGGAATTATGAATATTGCCCTGGTGATAGTTTAATCCAATTTCATATGAATGCAGGTAAAGATCGGTCTTTAGCTTATAATTTAGGTAAATCACCTAAAAATATACATGATAGAAAATACCAATTGTTATATAATGAATATGGGTACTATATCGGTGAATATTTAGATAATGGACAATATTGTGAAGTCAGTGGTTATCCAAGAATGACTGAATTGCAATATACTTGTGGTCCAAGCAATGGGCCAGCTAATTTTCAATGGGCGAGAGAAACAAAAACATGTGTTTATGAAGCAAGAATAAATATTCCAGAATTATGCGAATTAGAACTATTATCTTTGAATGATGACAAAAAACAAGCAAAGCCTGTATTCTGTGTCAAAGATTATGAAGTAACACAAATAAAATCAGATAAGAAAAAGAGAGAAAGCAAAAAATCTATCGACAGTAATATTGTAAATGTGATTTCTATCTATGATCCAATATTTTTGGGTTATAGTTTTTATTTATTAACACCTAAAACAGCTTTGATAAGTTCTCAAATAATAAATCGTAACGTTTTAATGTACTCAGGACCAACGAATCCAAAAGCAACAGAAGATGAACTTTATGCTGTTATTTATCAAAAAGCCAGTAATGCTGTTAGCAGAATGATGTTTATGAAATATATTTTACTTCCTGATGGCGAAGCATTTAAAGAAGGTGACGAGTTTACATGGGTTGTTGATATTATTAATATGTCAGGAGAGAAAATATATACTTTAATATTTCATATTAACGATAGATTGCTTGTAGATATCCAAAATGTCAAAAATGCTATATTTCCTAAAGAAGGTAACTTTATTAATTATAAAAGAAAAGGAAAAAATAAAATAGAAATGCCGGTAAATAAAGTAATTCCAGGGATAAAGGACGTGCCAGATGAGAAACTTGAAAGTAAATCTATTATAGATGACAATGAGGAATCTGAGATAAATGGGGGAAATAAAAACGAGAGTATTAAAAAGATTTCAGAAAATGATCTTAAAAAAATACAGGAGGATAGTAAAAATAAAAACACTGTAGAAAATAACAAACATAATAAAGAAAATAGTAATAAAAATATTAAACCTAATATTACTGTCACCTCCACTAAAAAAATCCATGTTACTTCATCTGTTACAAGTAATGAGAGTTCATCTAAAAACTCCGTCTCGAAACCTACTTCACCCAACAATTCAGAGTCCAGTAATAATGGTAATAAGAAAATGGAGTCTTATGAAAAGGATTCTGAGGTTTCGCAACCGACTTCTATAATTTCAAATTCTATTTCTGGAACTACTACTCTGAATTCGTCCAATATTATTGATAAGAAGACATCTAGTAGTGAATCCAAGGTTATTACTTCGGGAACAGATGCTAACATTAAGAATTCTTCCAATAATTCTGACAAAAAAAAGGAAATTGGTGATCAGAAAAATGATAAAGAAAATATTGATACAATTGGAAATGAAACTGCAAAGAAAGCTTCTGTTGATGATAAGAAAAAAGGTAACCAAGCAAATAGTCAAGAAAAGGCTAATATAATACATGATGAATTGTAAATAAAATTTGTTATTTAATAATATACATATAACATAAAAGAAAATATAATCACATCATATTTATTTATTGTGTAACCAAATTAGGGTGTAACATTAATTTTTTAGAGGATAAAACTTATAACGTGTACTCTATTACTACTTATATTTTAACATATCTATTAACAAATATTTGATATAATATTATTACGTAACCTTAGCAGTAGTGTCTTGTTCATCTCCGAAGAGTTTTGATAAATCAGATTCATCATCACGGGCAGAAGGGTACTCTGAAAATTCTTTAGACTCTTTAGTTGAATCGATAGCAGGAACGTTCGAAGAATGGACCGATAAAGTGTTGCTGGTTCCTGTATTATTATCGTTCTCATTTTCTTCAGGAAGAAAAAAAGCACCGATAACTGGCTTCTTTTTATAAATAGTGTTTAACTTACCAGTAGGCGGAACTCTAATCTTAGAACCTGGTTTTTGTTTTAAGATCATTTTGTCATCTTCCATTAGTGTATCTGTATGAACTTCAGGTGTTTGTTCAGAAATTTCTCCAGGCACGGTACTATTGTTGTTCAATTTAGCCACTTTATTGTGAAAGTCAATTGTACGCACATAAGAGGCTCTTAATAATGGAGATAATAACTTAGTGCAATAACCATTGTCAATAGAATCTTTGTATACTTTTTTATAATGATAATCTAACTCCTCTGACTGAACTTTCTTTACCTTAACAGCATCCTCAGAGGATGAAGCATTAATTTGAAAGGTCAATAATTGTAATGGGACTGAAGAACTTAATACTCCAAATTCTTTTTCTAAACCCAATTCTCTGAAACCAAAATAATCTTCACCAGTTAAATCACTAGCAAAATCACCAGTAACAAAACTTTGACTTTGGTCATCAAAATTACGTTCCGAAAGTTCTTGCAAGGTTGGTCTTAGTAATTCCTTTAAGAACGATTCCAATTTGGATTTTAAATCTGTTAACTTCTTCTTTTTTTTAATAAATTCTGATTCTACATAAACATATAAATCATCGGGTCTATTGATACCATTATCTAGAAGTGTCAACTGTAAAAGCTCGTGGTTAGATTTCGTGTTTAATGAGTTATTTTCTTTGTGAATTTTGATTGTCTTTATTAAATTTGATAAATAATCTCCTGCAACTTCAGATAACATAGTACTAGCAGTTGGTTGGGCTGATTCAAACCCATTGGACATGGCAATTTTAGAAACACATTTATGCATAACATTTTTAATAACATCTTTATTTAATTTATAATCATGTGTATCCAATTGAGAGACAGGGTCTAAATCTAAAGAGTCATCAAAAAAAGCGGCTTTATATAGATGCGAATTTAAAGCTTCTTTTGGGGTTGTTTTGTTTTGATTATAAGCTGAAATTTGCAATAATCTAATCAAAGATATTTTATGACATATATGCCTAACATGTTGAATTAATAAAATATTTTCATTAATTTTTTGTGATAGCCCTATTTTAACATTAGATCTATAAACACTAGTCTTTTGTAAACCTTCACTTATCATATTATCAATGATTGCATTTTCTTCCTTATCTAATCTTTTGGAGCTAATACCTAGAAAACGCACAGATGGAATAGAGTTCATTACATTATATTCTTTTAAAAATGAATCATTATCTACTTCAAAATCGTTTACTTCTTTTTTAATAATTTCTTCATTAAAATTGTATCCGTTGTTTAAAGACATACCCTCACTTTCTTCTGATTTTACAATAGTATCAAAACCATTTTTCATAATTGACTGTTGTTCTTTTTGTTTCCGATCAATTTCTTCATTCTGTTGATTGATATATTCATTAAATATTTGATTGAATGTTTTCATTCTGTTAGGATCTTTTAAATAAGCAATAGTATCTTTATTTAACAAACCATCCTTAAATTTGTCAGCTCTCTGTATACAAATATCAGCTCTAAGTTTAGCAGTAAGTGACTTCCAAAGAGAAATTTCAATGTCATCTTTGTCATCGTCTTTTTCAGATATATAAGATCTAGATTCATTATTGGAAATATCATCCTCATCTTCATCCTCTTCTTCATCTTCTTCATCATCTTCTTCATCCTCATATTCATCTAATAATTCTTGATCTCTATTTGATTCCATTTCTACAGTCGCGAGATTATTTGTTTTCACATCATCTCCATTATTTTGATATTCTGAAGTTCTAATATCAACATCAGACTTATTCTCTTCATCGTTAGTATCATCAAGCCTGTTTGCGGTCTCTCCAATGTTCTGTTCTTGATCAAACTTTTCGGTATCTACACTAGTTGCACTTGCATTTATTTCATTGTTTTCGAAGGGAATAACTTCAGGTTCTTCAGTTTCATGTAAATTATTATCTTTAGTTTCTTCGATTAATTCTGTACTGACGCCATTTTTCTCATGAAGGCCGTCAGCAGTTCGATTGTCTGATGAAGTCGTTAGCTTATGTGCACCCATTGTTAATCCTTTTCTACCAGATCCCGCAGCATCGTCATCGTCATCTTCTTCTTCGTTTGCGTCATGATCTTTATCTTTATCTATATTTTCAAGCTCCTTTTCTACATCCGCTCTGTTACGAACGGTAATATCCGGAATCAGCTGAATTAACTGTAAAGATTTTTTCTGCATAGCTATGGCATGACGTCTCAAGAAATGAGAGGGATCAGAATTATATGTTAAGCAATTTTTCCAAATTAACATGATATCATCAACAAATTCTTGTTTCGAAGTATATTGGAATGATTTCAATTTCTTTAAAACAGTATTCAAATCCATTGACTTTTTTATTACTTGGTGATAATTGGGCGCTTCTCTTTTACTAACTTTATTGAGGAAAGGTGTAGAATGTTCTGTGTGATTACGCAATTCCATTACAACTTTCTCGCAGGCCTCGTATAATTCCTCCTGACCAATTTTTTCATCCGAGCTCCATTTTGATCTATTTTTTTTAACTTCTGTTATAAGATGCTTTAGCTCATAATCTGTAATATTTAGTTTAGATTTGTTTTCTTGGATAGAGGCCATCAAATACTTTAATGATAGATTTGCCGAGCTTAAATTTACTGGTAAGTTCAAGTGATCATGTTTCGGTTTTTTACCATCGTTATTACTTTGGTAAATGTTAGAATTAGTGTTACTCGATTCATCACCTTTTAGATTTTGTGTATTTATATCTTTTGCATCAGAGTCAATGTCCATGTCCATTTTTTCGCGAGTTCTTTTCTTACTTTTCGATTCATCTAATAATTTATCATTTTCTTCTAACCTCAATCTCTTTAACATTGTGTCTTTGTCATGTTCAAAGCTGTGATATATATTATCCCAATTTTCAATAATTTTCTCAATATTGTTGGATCGTATATTTTTTAAAAATTTATTGGAAATTTTCAAATTTAATTCCAATATGCCATTTTCCTTTAGCTCTGTTGTTATATCAGAGAGATTATTAATATCACTTGATTGTTGATCTACTTTGTTATTTTTATTTGAATCATTGTCAACATCATCATAATCATCATCATAATCATCATCTTCATCATAATCATCTTGGTTTTTCGAAGCATGATTATGAGATGTAATTGCAGGTAATTTAATATCTACTGGGTTTAAAATTTTATCGTTGTCATTTTCTAAAAGCACATAATCCAATAAATTATTGTCATCATCGAAGCCTTCTTCGTTGGATTCCAAATCATCAGAGGTATTGTACAATAAATCAATTGCACATTGCCAAAGCACATAACGTAATTTCAATGAGAAGTTGCCAATAAAATCAGGGGCTTGTATTTGCTGAGTAAATTCTTCCAAATCTAATTTCGAAAGATCCTCGTCGTCATCTTGTTGGCCTGAAGTTGTAATATACTGAATATTATTACTCTCATTACTAGTGGATTCAGTGTTCTCCGCTACACCTTTTTCTGCGTCCAAACTGGATTCTCTTGAAAAATAATTTTGAGATGAACTGCTGTTATTATTATTTTTGTCATCTTCAAAAATAGTTTCAATGTTTAATTTTATATTTGCGTTTAATAGTGCATACCAGATTTGTAATTTTTTATTCTCATCAGGAACTGCTAAAAATTTCTCTAAAATTACAATTTGATTTGGAGTTAAATATGCATCAAAATAGTTTTGTTTATTTAATTTTTCAGTTAATTTCAATAATGTTTTTGGATTTGTCTTCTGGTAATTTACAATCGGTACTTCTCTATTAGACACCACCATTTTGTATATATATCTATATCTATATATATCTTTTTCTTCTTTGTTTGGTTTGAATATATTCTTTATGATAAAATATAATTGAAAAGAAAAAATGGCTAATTGAAAAGAAAAAATGGCTAATTGAAAATTTTGAAACAACTACTCAATGTTGGACCTGATATAGTGCAACACAACTTTTTTTTTCTAGGTTTTCTTATTTGGATGTACTTTGTATTATTATTTATTATTATTTTCAAATTTCAGATTTTGGAAAAAACGACCATAAAGTTATCAAGCGAAAAATAACAAGCTATAAAATAAGAAAATAATTTTGATTCTAGACATATTTTGATTTAGATTAATAAAAAAAACCATATAATTCTTATAATTCTTATAATACAATCATTTGATATAAAAAAAGAAAAACTTATTAGAATGATAATTTTTTTTTCCTAGAATACCAAGTTTGGCAGATCCAACTAAACAGCAATAAAGGCTACTTAGAGAATATCATTGAATTAGGGGATTCTGAACAATGTCATTAAATAATAAAATTATATTAAATTTAAAATAAATATACTATTAAAATATTAAAGTACATGATTTTATTGCTGGTTTACAAAAACTTGATATTCAATAATCATTTTCTGATCCATTAACATTTTGACCAACAGAATAAACTAGTTCAATATCAATTAATTTTTCCAATGAGGTATCAGATTAACATTGTAGTAGTATTTTATGACTATTTCTTATAAAAGATTTTAAATTATCTCTTATAAATACCAGAAATAGTAGCACTATATTTTGCATGAAGTTTGATCAATTTGAACATGCTCAGTAAATGATTTTGTATTAGGATGTATTACATCTTGGAATTGAATTAAAATATGAGTGAAATTTTGTTAGAAGTCCTCAAAAATTAGCATAACATTTATAAACAAAGAAACTTCGAAAATGTGAGTAAAATTTCCGGTTTTTAGAAATCTTCAGTGTTACATTTTGTAAAACTCTTTTAAATTGAGTTAAATGTTTCTTTATTCTATCATATTTTGAAAACCTTAATTTATATGTTGTTTTATACTTTAGTGAATGAAGCTATTTGAATTTTTATATTGAAGAATAGTGTAAGATAAAAATAAGGTAAGATAAGAATAAAATAAGATAAGAAAAGAGTTTCTGTAATAGTCTGCAATTACTATTATTTGCTTTTTGTGGGCGAGGTCTAATATAAGTGCTTGGTATAACTTATATTAATGTCAAGGTTATAAGTACTTGGGATAACTTATAGCTAGGGTGATCGTGTATTAAAAGCTTCCTTCTTATTACATATTAAATAATATATAATTCTAAATAATAAATATTTAATTCAAGTTAGTTCTAATCTTGGACATAAGAAATACTGTCGCTATTTATAGTTTTAGTTTTGGGTATTTCTAACTGAGGTTCTTTTGTA
>JAJMDY010000073.1:0-61995 GCA_030573885.1 Tetrapisispora pingtungensis (nom. inval.) | reverse complement strand
CAAATCGGTGACGGTCAAATCCAAGCTACTACTTCTACTGCTACCACCTCTGCTAAGAAGACCACTGCTGCCGCTGTCTCCCAAATCGGTGACGGTCAAATCCAAGCCACAACTGCTACCACATCTTCCAAAACAACCGCTGCTGCTATCTCCCAAATCGGTGATGGTCAAATCCAAGCCACCACTGCCACCACCGCTAAATCCTCTGCCTCTAAGAACACCACTACTTTAGTTGGTTCCAAGTCTGCATCTTCCTCCTCCAGCTCTGCCTCCTCCGCTTCTACCACATCCACTTCTGCTTCCTCTTCCGCCAGCGACCCAGTCACTGCTGAAGCTTGTTTAACTGACTCCACATTAGCCATGTTATTAAAATCCGGTGAATTAACTGACTCCAAGGGTAGAATCGGTTCCATTGTTGCCAACAGACAATTCCAATTCGATGGTCCACCACCACAAGCCGGTGCCATCTACGCCGGTGGTTGGTCTATCACCCCAGAAGGTAACTTAGCTATTGGTGACAACGATGTTTTCTACCAATGTCTATCCGGTAACTTCTACAACTTATACGACGAAACCTTAGGTGAACAATGTACTGCTGTCCACTTAGAAGTCATCGACCTAGTTTCTTGTTAGGAAAATAGAATGTGCAACAGACACGTTTACACACATATTTTTTTCTAATCTACAAGGTAACTAAGAATGGTTAATTAAACAACAAGACAATAACAAGACATTTTGCATTTGAAATTGAGAACAATTAGTTCTCATAAGGGGATTTATAATCTAAACAATATTATAAAAATACACTTGACACTGTATAATATGAATAAGTATTTTAATATAATATAATATAATAAAAAATAAAGATAAACCAGTATACAATATCTTACCATCAGTTTCTTGAACCATTGACACTACGAAGCCAGGATGTTAAGAACAGACACCAGCTATCTAACACGATCTAGTTCGTACTAAAGTACACATGCGCGGGTAACCCACACCAATTATAAGGGGTGAATATGCAATTATTGTGGTACTATCAAATAAATTCGAAATGCCCACAGCACTGCGTTACTGCTTGCTGAACAGCGTTTAATAAACAACCGTATCTGCCCTCTGGGTACATCTGCTCGACTGTTCCCATTTCAGTGCGCGCACACGCAATCAAAAGTACATGGAATCAGCAATGCTACGGGATCGTTCTCATAAACAAGCGTGAATACGTAGGCATACGTATTCATGCAAATTTTCTTGGATTGCTTTGTGTTATTTTACCCTTCCGAACCTGTTCAATACGCATAAAAACAAACTACTGTTCATATCCAATACCCCGCACGTCCGCAGAGTAAAAAAAAGAGCGGACAAAATGTATTTTTTTGGTAATGGCAAAAAAAATAAGCACAGATCCGTCAAATGGTTTCACCGTACAAAAACGTATTACAAAAGCAAGAGATTCGGGGGAGGAGATCAAAACAATTACACGCAGATGTTGGGATGTACCTGTTTGCATACAACAAAGCCTGCAGGTGTTTCTCTGTGTTTTATTTGCAAATAAAAATTCTGAATCCAAAATATTTGAATTTTCGCTCTTCCATACGTGTGCATTACAGAGCATTGCAAGACATAAGAGAAGCATTGGAGGAAAAAAATTGCGCATGTGTACGTGTTTCTCTGTTTTTCCTCCAATTTGAAGAGTACGGCTGTTATTGTCCGAAAGTGTGGCAAAGTATAAAAACATGCAGGCATATCTAATTCTTCTTGTAATATTAATTTTCTTACTACCCAACTATTGATGCCTACTTTCCCACATTGCTTTGTTTTATATTGTAGTATGAATGTTTATTTGTATGAATGTCGGTTTAAGCGTAGCTTGATACTGGATACAGAAAGTTGTCAAGCGTCTACAGACAATTCTCTGTTTTATCAGTATGTATTTATTTTTACTATGTATTGTGATGTATTGTGATGTATTGTGGTTTTTTGTTTAATTGCGTTTCTACTTGTGATTAGTGATCGTGATTGGCTTTTTTTTTTTTTTTTTTTTTTTTTTTTTTTTTTTAATTTATTGGTTTTTTGTTTTTTTGTTTTTGCCTTTTCATTTTTTTCTCTTCTTTCGCTGTAATGAAATTTCATTCATTGATATATATATATATTTTTTTTTTAAAAAAAAAAATATATTGGAAAATTTCGAAAATATATTTCATTATAATTCATTTTTTTGAAGTAAAATGTAAATGTTAGTCTATTTTCTTTGTCTATTCAACTTATATAATTAGAATTCTTAGTATGAAGTTTTAATTGATGTATAATTGGAATTTCTTAACTACAAAGAAAATTTCAGGAAATAATAAGATTGGAAAGTTCAAAATAGACACTACCACATATACGTACTATATATACATTATATATAGGTATATATATACATTTGTCTCAATTGTGTTATGTACATTGATCCACAAAAGAAGAACGAAGTTAGGAGATTAAGTGTGTCTCCAAATATCGAAGATACAAACCAACCACTATACAAGAGTAAAAACAGCCAACTTCATTTAGCCAATTCAAATCGACAAGAATCGGATAAAAATTTGAAAGAATTCGAAGACAGTATAGATAACCTTAATAAAAAAATGTCAACTACAAATTTAAATGATATAGAACAAAGAATACGAAACGTGCCTAATGCCAATAGCAACAACAATAATAACAACATTAACAATGATAGCAATAAAAATAGTAGTGCACACAATAATGCAAATAATAATGATAGAAATAATAACAAAGACACGACTGATATGAAATTAAATAGTACTAAAAATAAATTGAGTATTGATGATTTAAATAATTTAAAAACCATAGCCGTAAATGGTAAAAAAACAGATGGCAAATATACTCTAAAAGATTTTCAAATTTTAAGAACATTAGGTACTGGTTCATTCGGTAGAGTTCATCTAGTCAGATCAAATCATAATGGTAGATTTTATGCTTTGAAAGTACTGAAAAAATATACAGTGGTGAAATTAAAACAAGTAGAACATACGAATGATGAACGTAAAATGTTATCTGTGGTGTCTCATCCATTTTTAATTAGAATGTGGGGTACTTTCCAAGATTGTGAACAAGTATTTATGGTCATGGATTATATTGAAGGTGGTGAGTTATTTTCATTATTAAGGAAATCACAAAGATTCCCAAATCCTGTAGCAAAGTTTTATGCTGCAGAAGTTTGTTTAGCATTAGAATATTTGCATAGTATTGATATTATCTATAGAGATTTGAAACCTGAAAATATCCTTTTAGATAAAAATGGTCATATAAAAATTACAGATTTTGGTTTTGCAAAATACGTACCAGATGTAACTTATACTTTATGTGGTACCCCTGATTATATTGCCCCTGAAGTTGTAAGTACAAAACCTTATAATAAGTCAGTTGATTGGTGGAGTTTTGGTATATTGATTTATGAAATGTTAGCAGGTTATACTGCATTTTATGATTCTAATACAATGAAAACTTATGAAAATATTTTAAATGCTCCATTGAAATTCCCTCCTTTTTTCCATCCAGATGTACAAGATTTATTATCAAAATTAATCAATAGAGATTTAAGTAAAAGATTAGGAAATTTACAAGGTGGTAGTGAAGATGTCAAAAATCACCCATGGTTCAGTGAGGTCATTTGGGAAAAATTATTATCAAGAAATATAGAAACACCATATGAACCACCTATTCAACAAGGAAGAGGTGATACATCACAATTTGAAAGATATCCAGAAGAAGAAATCAATTACGGTATTCAAGGTGAAGATCCCTATCAAGTATTATTCGAAGGATTTTAAAAATAAAATTAAATATAATCAGCAAAACAACTCATTTTCATACGTTTTCTAAAGGTATGATTTTATTTCAAATTTTAAAAGAACAATAAAACTAACTATATTCATAATATACTATATATATTTATATATGTAAGAGATGAAAATTCTAAGAAGAGAAACTTTCATAGTTTTTACAATTTAAAATTTCCTCTTAGTTTAACATAATATAAGCATACAATTTTACTGAGTTAAAATTAAAATTATTAAATAATTACTAAATTTATTTTAAAGAATCTTAATGGTTATATACTTTGTCTTTTGTTCAATGAACCATTTTATTCATTTCATTATTTTATCTGCATTTTCCAATCTTTGCAACTACGTAAAATTTACCCGCCTACAGGCACTTAGGTGAGAAAAGGCATTTTTATAGAACTCTAAGAAAATTAAATATATATTACAAGCTATACTAAAGCATATTTGAAGATAATATATAATCAAATATATAGTCTGTAAAAAACATTAACATAAATCAGAAATATCACTGAAAACAGATAACTTGAAGTTTAATTTTTACAAGATTTTGTTGAGATCACACAATTAGAACGACTACAATAAACAGTAATGTCTGCCGTTACCAAACAATTGAAATATCTAAATAGAATTAGTTTCACTACTAAACAAACACAGATTTTAGTTAATCCTGAGAAATACCTTGGGTTAAAATTAACCTTCCAATTTCATAATCATAATGGTCATATGGGTGCACGGAAGTTCTGGCGTGAGTATTTACCAACATTACAATTCTATAACCCAAATTTGAATATTGATGTTGTTAGAATTAAAAATGACAATAAAAAAGAGCATAGTGTCCCTTGTACTTTAGATATTTTATCTAACGATGGAAAAATACTTCATCAAATTGATATGCAAAATAAACAAAGTGGAGATATTGCAGAAGAATTATTAGGTACAATTGAGCATACAATTGTGCCTGAAAGTGAACTAATCAAGGTTTGATCTAATAATTAATTAAAATAAACTAAACATTATGTAAATAATTACATTCGCAGCACACACATTGAAGTGTATACTTGTAGATAAAATATATTCTATACAGAACCTAAGAATTAAATAATAATATTGATATTTTGAGATATATTCAATTTTAACTTTTTTTTAATTAATGAAATTATGAAATTCTTAATATTTAATAATTATATTTATTTACATGGTTTTATAATGATATTTAATAATTGCGAATGTTTAGATGTATTATTTTTTTTTGGGATAACCTTTATAATTTTATTTGTAGCCCAACATATTATACAACTCTTCTAGCTAAAGAACAGATTTTATTGTAACCTAAATCTTTTAATTCTCTTCCTACTACACCTTCATTAGCCATGATTCTAGTCCCTAAAGGTTCACCAGTATTTTTATTGATTAAAACACAAGCATTGTCATTAAAAGACACTGTAAACCCATTTGGTCTAACCATATTTCTTTGTTTAGTACGTACGACAATTGCTCTTACAATATCACCTTTCTTCACTCTATTAGCCGCATTGGCACCAACAATATTTTGTGTCAATGGTTTAGCTTTTTGTACAACTGCTACAATTTGATCACCAATTTTAGCTGGGGTCTGAGGGGAACCTTTTCTAATTACTTTAATACATTCAACTAACTGAGCACCTGAATTATCTATCACTTTCAATATGGATTTCAAATATAGCATTATTTCTATTGATTATTCTAAATATTATTAAACTTGATTTTCTCTGTTCTTTGATATCTTTGAATAGGCAAGTATTGTTTTATTTAAATCAATAATAGATTGAGGTATAGCATGATTATATTTTCTTAAATATTTCAATTTTGCTATAAAGTTAAATATGTGAAGTTCGCGAAATAGACGGAAATAAGAAAGTAAATGAAATTAAGTTCAAAGTTATTTTAAAAGATAGCATGATAATTGAATGTTGATATTTTTGGTTATAAAATTAATAAATAGAATATAAAGATTTAAATAAACTAAAATAGAGTGAACATCATCAATAAATTAAATAATATTAGAAAAGTATTTGAACATTGAATGCATAACATTTTTATCTCATAATTTTCTTTATTTTTTTCTATTGTCAATTTCCTTTGTAATAAAGATGTGATAAGTTTATTTTTTTTGTTTGTGTTCAGAAATGCCCAAAAAAAACAGAATATGAAGAATATATATTATCAGGGATTGTAAATTAATAAATAGTGAAGAAAAGCGAAAGAAAAAACAAAACGTTCATTTGGAATGTTATATCTTAAAAATGTCTATAGTTATGCCCAAATTTTTTTACACTTTTATTTCTTTTCTAAATATTAACTCTTTCTAATTCTTCTCTACCAGCTTTAGTGTATAGATATTCATTGTATTCTCTACTGTTTGTCCACCAAAGCCAATAAATACCAGCTGGTATAGCTACATATAAAACTTGAGATTTAAATCTTCTATAAGAATTGAAGAAAGCATTTTTGAAAGCACCATTCAATGGCTTTTGAGCATATGGCGAAACAGCATATGATGTAATACCTTTTTGCTTTGGAGAACCAATATGACCCCACCAACCCATATAAGTTTTAGCACCTGGAGGACTCATTTTTTTATTTGTATTTATTTGTATTGTATATTTGTAGATTTTATTTCAATTGAAAGAACAATAGGTGAACTTTAATCGTAATTAATTAAATATTTTAATCTATCAATAATTATGATCTATTATATGGTATAATATAACATAATATATTATATTTCTAACTTGACCATTACTATTGAAATTTCTTTATTATATATTATTGTTACATTTAAATTTCTCGTTACGCATTTAGAAGTTATTTTTAAAAACCGAAAAATGCATTGCGCCAGAAACTGTTGTGTGATTGGTTAGAAAGCGGAGCAATGGCTCGGGTAACTGAGTAGGGATACTAACATATAAAGATCTAAAGACCATATTAATGATGAGTTATACAATAGAACTTTGACCAATACATTGCATTCATTACAAAGCCAATTTAGTCAAGAATACATTTAACTAGGAAGGTTGAGTTTTGTCTATCCAGCATATATTTATATTCAGGATGGAAATTTCTAAGGGACAGGTAGAAAGGGAGAGATGGAAAGTAAATAATTTCATCATACTTCATTTTTTATTTTTTATTTATTTATTATCTGAAAGACAAGGATATTATATAAACATTTGAATTATATACAATATTTGTTAGCTTATTTAGATCTCTTGTAAACCTTGTTTAAGAAAGCTGTTAAAACTTCACCTTTGAAACCACGAGATTCATCAACTTGAGCAATTTTAGCTTTTAATTCAGTAGCAATTTTTTCTTCGTATTCGTGGTAATGTTCATCCAATTTCATGTCAACAAAGATTTGCTTACATTTAGCTTCCATTTCTGAGTTCTTTCTACCATAGTTTTCGTCTAAAGTTTTTCTTTGTTCTGGTGTAGCTAACTCTAAAGCCTTGTTAATGATCCAAGAACATTTGTTATCTTGAATATCAGTACCGATCTTACCGATTTGTTCTGGGGTACCAAAACAATCTAAGTAATCATCTTGAATTTGGAAATATTCACCTAATGGGATTAAAACATCTTGTGCTTGTTTTAAGTCTTGTTCATTAGTGATACCAGCCATGTACATAGCTAAAGCAACTGGTAAATAGAAAGAGTAGTAAGCAGTTTTGAAAATGACAATAAAAGAATGCTTAGCTAGGGAGAATTTAGATAAATCAACTCTATCCTCTGGAGCAGTGATTAAATCTAATAATTGACCCATTTCTGTTTGGAAAGTGACTTCATGGAATAATTCAATTAAATCGACATAGTAAGTTTCACCCTTGAAATATTTCTTTAATAATTCATAGATGGCGGCTTCTAACATAAAAGCGTCGTTAATGGCAATTTCACCAACATCTTGTACCTTGTACCAACATGGTTGACCTCTTCTAGTGATTGACTTATCCATCATATCATCGGCAACTAAAAAGTAGGCTTGTAATAACTCAATACACCAACCCAAGACAGCAACCTTTCTATACTCTTCCTTAGATAAATCGTTAACAGAAGAATAACCCTTTAAGATGGCATAAGTATCAACAACGGATAAACCTCTATTTAATTTACCACCTGGAGTATTGTAATTTAAATTTTTTTCAAACCAGGTAATGGCATCAGCTGGCATACCGTATTTCTTCAAAACATCTTTCAATTCTTCGACTAATTCTGGAAATTCATTAACGAACTTACCTCTGATTTCTTCTTTGGATGACATGATTGGTTGATAATAAATGTTTTTTGTTATTTGTGATAATTGCAATATCTACAGATATAATAATGTCTCCTGTAATTGAGAATGAAAAAACAAAAAGTAATAAACAAAAACAAAATGCTTAATCGTAATATACAATAGATCTACAAACCAGATATATTTGAAACAATTTCAGAAGGAGATCTTTGCATTTATATATAACCTCCCATCAAACAATTTTCTTCATTATCACTCTCTTTTTTTTTTCATTTGTCTTCAAAACTTTTATTTCTTAAAAACCTTTACTTTACGAACGCACAGAAACGCTAGCAGTGATAGTGGTTTTCACTTTTTTTATAACCGTTAAAATGAATTTTTGGGAAAATTAATGTATAGTTAATATCAAATTATACAATTATACAATAAGAGGATGACAGACAAAGATTATATTTAAACTATAGTTCGATCTAATGACATTTCCAATATGCATTCGTATGCAGATGTGTACGATATGGTATGGTAATCAGTCGGTTGTATTGTTTTATTTTTATTTCCATTTCAATTTTTTATACTAGTAACGGTATTCGTTAATATTCTTGTCAATTATCTGTCTTTTTTTGCTAATCCAAGGTATCTTTATTTCTAAAAAATAATATACACTAGCTTCTACCTTATAATATTTTATTCAAACAAATACTGGTATATCTTGTTTTGTATAAATGTTTTGAATAATATTCTTTAATCATCTTCTCAATTTGAAATCTTTAGTGGCTTTTTGGCATGTGGTATCATACTTTACGCCTTTTTTTTCAAGCGTAGTTTTTTTGCATTTGGCAATTTTTCATTAAAGGTGTACTATTGATACATAATAAATATTGATTTAGTTTATACTTGTTGGTATAATATAAATTCAATAGCCGATTAGATATCTTTAATTTACTATTTATTAAAGTATATACCCTATTCAGAGGTATCAAGACAAAAATACTATAGAAGATTGTGGAGTGTGTACTCTTATGAATTAGTTTGTTACTGTGTTGATCTTAACTATTCAAATGCCGGATTACACTTTAATTTCAAATTCTATTAGAGAGAATTTTAGCAATTTCCATCCTAATGAAATATTAGAAAATTTGCATGAAATTGTCTTAGATGACGTAGTTGAAAATAATGATGATAATGTTTCAAATAATGATTCAAATGCTGTAGTGTATGAACAACAATTAGATAAATCTTTACTGTCAAAGAGTTCTATTGTCGGTCTAGGTTTTGGTTTAATGAGTCCAGTATTAGGTATGTGCACAAGCATGTCCATTGGTTTGAAGAATGGTGGACCTTTGACTATTATAATTGGATTTTTGGTTTCCGGGATTTGTACATGGTTTTGTTCACTTTCCTTGGGTGAAGTTGTATCAAAATATCCAAATGAATTGCATATAAGTTCAGCAATGCTGTCATCTTATTTAACTGATAATGTCATGGATAGTAAATTAAGATATATGGCATCGTGGTATACAGGTTGGTTGATGTTGATTGGTAATTGGACAATGAGTACAAGTATTACTTTTGCTGGTGCACAATTGACAATCTCATTGTTGTTATTGATGAAATCAGATTTAATTTCCGAGACTCATTTAATCTTATTTACCGTCATTGTATTCTATCTAGTGGTTACTATTGTCGGGTTGATTAATTTGAAATTTGCGAGATTTATTGAAACTATCAATAAAATGTGTGTCATTTGGATCTTTTATGCAATTATTTTTATAGATGTATTGCTATTGATATTTCATTCTGGTAAATTCCGTTCAATTAAATACTCATTGTTCCATTTTGACAATTCATTATCTGGTTATACATCCGGTTTTCTATCTTTCATTATTGGCTTTCAGCAATCGAATTTCACATTACAAGGTTTCTCGATGTTACCTGCATTGGCTGATGAAGTCAAAAGACCAGAAAGAGATATTCCAAGAGGTATGTCGTCAGCCGTATTATTATCAACTGTTTCTGGGTTGGTTTTTCTTTTCCCAATAATGTTGATTTTACCAGATATTGATAACATTTTTAACAGTAAAAATAGCAATTTATTGCCAATTGTTTCAATCTTCACACAATCAACGCACTCAAAATTTGTATCTATATTTCTAGTTTTTTGCATTCTGGGTAACTTACTATTCAGTGGTATAGGTTCGATCACAACTTCATCTCGTGCTGTTTATAGTTTTAGTAGAGATCGTGCGTTGCCATACCATGAACTTTGGACATTTGTAGAATCTGATTCTGTTTCAAAAGTTCCAAAATACTCCATTTGGTTATCTATGGCAGTTTCATATTTCCTTGGTTTATTGGCATTATTCTCGACTGCTGCATTCAATGCATTTGTAGGCGCTGCTGTTCTTTGTCTATGTACAGCAACTGTCATACCATTAATTTTAGTGCTTATCTCTGGTAGAAGATCAATCAGAAATGCACCTGTCAAAATGAAATATAAATTAGGTTGGATTGTCAATATTTTTTCAGTTCTTTGGTTGTTGTTAGCTATGGTTTCCGTCTGTTTTCCTGCACAAATTCCTGTCACATTTTCAACTATGAATTATGCATTGATTGTCTACTTACTATGTATAATTATAATCACTATATTATATTTCAAATGGGGTAAAAATAATTTTATATTGCCAAATCAAATGAAGACATCTATAACGTCTTATCCAACAACGTATGCGATGTCAAGATCAATCGTCAATTTGCAAAAAGAGGAAGAATATAACTTGTCTAATAATACAAATCAATCGATGGATGATGATTACAATAAAACTGCTGTCGATAATAACACAATTCAAGATTTGAAAGAAAATCCGTTTGATGATTCTAATGCATTAAATTTACAACACACAAATTCAGCTCAACATCATGAGGATAAAGAAGTTAGTAAGAAACATCATTCTCCGATGTTATCGTTATTGAAAAAATCTGAGATTGATTTAAGTGAAATGGAGCACAATTAGAACCCATAAATAATATTAAAAAACATTAAACTCCGCAAAATGCATACATATACATATATATATAAACTTAGTCCACAGGTTGGATAACGGTATTTACACTTTTTGCTTGGCAAAAGGTTATTTAATCAATAATATAGATAGTAAAAAAATTGTATTATATCTAAAATAATGTAGTGAAATTAATTTTTTCCCAAGCTCCTATGATTATCAATTCTATGTTTTGGCTATCCTTGTTTACAAATCAACAACCGACGAATAAGAATAATAATATCTTCAACTAATTATTTAATTAAGACCCAATGTTTGATACATATACATGAAGATTATAAATTTAAAAGAAACCAAAAACGCCTAAAGGCCAACATGTGCATACTTAACTACCCGAAAGACTATTTTTAGTAAGGCGACAATAATAAATTTAGGAAAAAACAGCGCACCGAACGATATTTTAATTAAAGGAATTTCTTTTATATTTGCTTTTGTTTCCCGTAATTTGAAGACCGATGCCCAGTCCATTTTTATTTCGAAAAAAAAACATTTTGGATTTTTAAGTTTTAGGAATATATTAGTATTATAAAGAGTACAAAATAAATTTTATTTTAAAAATTTTTAAAATAGGAGCTGATCATTTTTAGCATAAGGATTAATAACTCGATTAAACTATATAACAAAGGGTAATATATTTTATCAAAGTTTCAAAAAGTTAAACTAGCAGGTGCTAATCTTACACTAAATTAAATCCAATCGCATTAATTATTATAGGAATAGTTATATTATATAAGGGAAATTTAAACTTATTATTAAAAGGAATGAAATTTGCTCTTTAAATCCGGAATATTATTTTTTAGATTATTATATGATATGAATATTTTAAACTTAAAGTTAATCATCTAATTAAATTCTCCTTTACACACATAGGTTGTCTGTTTTTTTTCTTTATTAAATTTCCCACACTCTAGTAATCAAATATTAAATTCTTATTTTACAATGTTAGCTAGTTTACTGCGGAAAAGTCAGAATAATAAAAATGGTTATGATAACAATCCGGTTAATGGGAATTCAACTCAATTTAATAACAACGACAACAACTTTTTGCAATTTTCATCAATAAATCAATGTTCAAATAACTTAGAAAATGTTTCAGAAAGTTCACTATTCAAGTTATATGGTACGGATAATTTTTATTTTAAAGATGATAAGAACTCATTTAATACATTCAAGGAACAATCGAAAGTTAATATTAATGGTTCAACAAATTTGAATTTAAGCTTAAATAAAAGTACTATTGATTCCTTTCGGTTAATTATTGCTGAAGAAACAGGGCAAATGGCTTCAATAAATAACCACAGATTCATATTTGATTATACTTTCCCAAAAAATACTAGTATGTCGCATATAAGAGGTAGTGAACTTAAAGATTATATATTTGGTTCACCTTTAAGGCTATCAGAATCAACTAAATCAGATAAATTTAGGTCTATTCCAAATTCAAATATGACAATAATAATAAGATCTTTTACATATTCTTCAGAACTATCAAATAAATTAGCAATTTGTTTATGTGTACCCACTAATTATTTCCCTGTAATCACAGAAGGCTGGTCCGTAATCTCAGAGTGGTTAAACTATGCTCAAAATATGATTTTATCAATGATAAATAAAAGTAAAATACAAAAGTACACATCAACAAAAGGTTCAAAAATCAATGATTATGTAGGTGATACCGAGACAGTTGGATCATACAACAATATTAATAATCATAATAATAATAACATAAATAATAATGGAGTGGTATGGTATCAAAACAACTTTCAAAATACTCATCCGTCAGTTAGAAATAATGATATTACGCACTCTCTGTTGTCTTCCGATATCAGGTATAAAAGTATGAATGAACTGGAAAAAATTGTTCAAAAGTTACAAAAGACAGTAATACCATGTTTGGCATCTTTATCTAGCATACCAAGATTATTACTATTTCCAGAAAATTCATTTGCATATATTGATTGTTGGTTCCAGGATGTTTTTTCATGGATAGAAATTAAGGATGGTCCAAATTTTCCTTTTTTGCCAAGTCTACTGGCAAAAATTATTATAGATTATAGAGAATCAATGGCTGGTAATATTTCAGATAGAATAACCATTCTAACTTCGAATACAGTAGTGGCCGATAAACTTACATTTATATTATCAGGTATATTAGAACCTAAATCTCTTAAAATAAGAAGGAATGAAAACAATGACAGTTCTTCAATATATGAATCAAGTTCTGAATCTAGTTTACATGAACTTGAAACTTTAAATGAAAAAACGGAATTATTATCTTTGAACAAAAATTCAAGCTCGGAAATTGATAAATTTACGACATCAGGAAATCGAGATGATGCATATAAAAGTAGGAATTCATCTCTTAATGATGTATCTAAGATTCACGTTTATTCTCCGACAACCTCTGATAAATTGCATTCCTCCAGGAGAGGTTGGGAAATTCCAAAGAAAAAAGGGGTAAATAATATATCAATAATTTCACCTGATGAATCATTTGGCCATGTGATTCAGCCTTCCTCGATTAATAGTGGAGGCAGCTTGAACCAGCTTCACGCATCTTTATCAAGTAGTAATTCTGGTTCATATGGCTCCTGGTTTAAACAGATGCCATCTATCTCGCATTTTATGCAACATAGTAATTCTATGAAATCTAATGACTCATGGGAAAGGCCCGTTTCGTCTAATATAGGATTGCACAGAACGACTAGTAATAGTTCTCTTCACCAGTTAAGATCAACACTTGGAATGACTCCTCAGCCATCTCCATCTATTAGTGAATACGAGGAGTATCCATGGTTTGGAACACCATCTTCTTCCCAAATAGATACTAATGTTCTTTCAAACGTGCATGTTGTTTCACAACCTGTATTGACTAAAACAGGGATATTGTATACAAATTCTCCAAATAAAACGTATTCCAGTAACGTATCCTTACCTTCCACTATAACATCTACTGAAGCCAATGGCCAATTTGGCTCAGTTATTGCCAACTCGCTTAATCAGTTATCACAAAGTAGTAATTTACCAGCGCCATGGTCATTTAATGGATCTATTGAAACGTCGAAGATTAAGAAAGAGAATTTGAACTTTAAAAGATCTAAAAGGCATATACCTCAAGATAAAAAAGTCGATGAAGCCTTCGACAAAATTTGTAACATTAAAAATATTGATAACATAAATTATAAAATAACAGAAAGAAATGAACACTACGCTGGTGTCTTAGAAATAAGCATGTCAGAAATTGAAGAAGAAGGTGTATTCACTGAAGATGAAAGTATGGAACTCTTACCGAGATTCACTTCATATATTAATTCATACAATACATGGTTTAAATTGCAATCATTACCTATGACATCTGATTTAAAATTCAAAATAATCGAGTCCATGAGAAATGATTTGCGTAATCATGAGGGTTTCGCATTAGAGAAAACCTTAATGGTTGTATTAGGATCCAGAGAAATCCACGAAATTTGTATTAAGAAAGAAAATAATCAACTATTACAAAAAAATAATAATTTCTTCAGTAATGGCAAAATCACTAAATTATCGGCCGCTGGCAATGCATCTAATTATAATGAAACCCCTGACGAAACAAGTGAATCTCCCAAGCAAAGGAAGATGAAGGGTAAAACCAATGAATTACTAAATTGTATTACATTTATAGAATATACAATTAAAAGTGCCAAAGAACTCTATTGCAATGAAGAAATATCCAAGCAAACTCGCCAGACCGAGTTAATGAAACTGTATCTAGGTTTATTTCATTATAAATAAATTAAATACCGTATTTATTATTTATATCTAAGCATCATGTATCAATTATTAATTAGTAATCACCTGTACGGATATCCAATATTCAATTTCGAATATGAGATTTACGCCAAGCCATACGGAGGCAAATCGGAGAATACTGAGCCAAGCCAAGAAAAGCCCACCGTTAATTATTAATTCATAAATACCTGTGTCGTCGAAGGATTTCTGACAGTATCCACCATGGAGATTCTAAAAATAACCAAAAGCCTATTGCGCCACAAATAATAATGCAAAGAAATGGCATATTTTGTTATACCATCTCTGCCGAGAAATACAAAAAACTTGACTGTCCAAATTTTTGTTTGCATCCGACGGCCCATACAGATCAGCACACTACTTGGTTGCGTGTGTTCGATAACTACGCAGAGACACCACACCGGAAAAACACTGCGACTGGTGCATATATTTCACTCAGAAAACAATAATACGGAGCAATCTCCACTGGCTGTGGTCTACTTGCTACTATTCCCACGCAGAAACGGGGAAACCCTTGCTTTTATCTTTGTTTCAAGCACTGTGGCATTGAAGAGACACCATGGACGTGGCAAATTAACTTAGTTCTCTTTTGCAATACGTTGCGGGCTTATGTGGGTGGTGTTATATTATAGCAGGTACCTCTGGATCAACTCGTAGCAGCGGTGGATCTTCCGCCAATTAAAACTGCCGTATCGTGTTGCATGCCAATTTCTTTTTGTGTTCCCTCTGCCGCTTTTCAGTTGAACTTGCTTGCATTTGCCGGCAAAATTGCGCACTTTTACTCACAGGTAACTCCATTACGTGGGAATTGAAGCTCCCACGTAATGGAGTAAAAAGTCTGAGCGTGTGCGTTCCCGATCTTGGTGTACTAGTAGTTTTTCTTTTCTTTTTCGCCTTTTCGTAACACAGCCCGTAGCCAGATCTTTCGCTCTTCCTTAATGTATGATGTGAATAACCGTTTACAGTGAAAGCGTAGTGCCAGAGCAGGTTGATTGGAACGAAAAGTGGCTTAGAACATTGCACAACGACATTGACTTCAGAGCCAAGAAACACTGAATGTCCCAGTTCGTCTGTTTTTTAGTGGCTCGGTCGTTCTTTGTTATGTTTACTTTCCTTTTTTTACAAACTTTTCTGTTTTTTCGTTGCAATCTCTCGAGACGTTTCTTTTTTTTAAGTTTCTGCGGGAGTTTCTCGTCGAACTGTATCCAATTTGTTCAAATTACCTCTTACGTAGTAAATAAATTGATACCATATTAATAATAGAAAAATTTCATTCTTTTGTTCAATGAATTTTATATAAGGATGAGTTTTATTTTCGACTATTTTCTTTTCGTAAATATCTCAATTACATATATCTTAATTCATACTATTACTAGCTTGAAGATATAAAGATCAAGTAAAAGAATATATATATATACATATATTTAAATATATCTATTTCGTTGTTGTGTTTTTGTTGCTGTTAGCTTTCCTCGTTTAAGTGCTTTGAAAAATTAGAAATACAAATTAGAAATTCTGATTAGAAATTCTGATCACTTGAAACAATTCACAGACACTCTGGTATAACAAAACACCCAAGTTCCATATCAAGATGATATCGTCATTACAATTATTAACTGTCATAGTGTATTCTATGTTAGTTACTGCTTCCGTTAGCAAGGTCTCCTTCACAAATGTAGGTTTCTCTGGTTCATTCACTCCTGTTAAAAAATTATCAAATATTGATAGTGATAGCTGTACTTGTGAAGTTGGTTCTGCTCAAACTTTCTCAGGCGCTAATGCTCCGTTAGCTGATTATTTATCTGTTCATTTCAGAGGTCCTTTGACTTTAAGTAAATTTGCTTTCTACGTTGCTGATTCTTTTGTTGTCAACAACAATAGATCTTCTTCCGACTGGACTAGAGCTGCTTACTACGATTCCTCATCTCAGTCTAGCCAAAATGTCACTTTCTTAACAAAAGCTGGTGATGATTCTCCATGTTTAGGTAAAGCTTTAACTTATGCTTCTACTAACGGTACAGGTTCTGCTTCCTCTTCTACCATTTTAGAAGACGGAAACTACATCTCTTCTGATCTAGAATATGCTATTTTTTCAAATGTTTCATGCCCTAGTTCAGGCACTGACAAGGATTGTGGTGTCTACAGAGATGGTATTCCAGCTTACTACGGTTTTGGTGGTACTACTAAGATGTTCTTATTCGAATTTGAAATGCCAACCGAAACTCAATCTAATAGCACTTCTTTCGAATATTACGATTTACCAGCTATTTGGTTATTAAACGATCACATTCCAAGAACTTCACAATACCCAAACAATGTCAATTGTTCATGTTGGACCAGTGGTTGTGGTGAATACGATATATTCGAGGCTATGAACGGTACTGAACATAACAGTCTATACTCCACTTTCCATACTTACCAAGGTATCGCTGATTTAGGTACTGGTATTCAAGCTTATAAATCGTTTGCTAGAGACACTTCCAATGTTATGAGAGGTGGTGTCGTCTTTGACTCTGATGGTAACGTTGTCTCTTTCTTAAGTTCCGATACTGAATTTGGAAGTACTTACTCTGCTAGCGATGTCATTGCTTTATTATCTGATATTAGCAGCAGTGACACGTATTCTACACAATTAGCTTCTATCAGCAGTGCTAGTAAAACCTCTACTTCCAAGAATGGTGCTGGCTCATTAATAACTAGAGAAAATAACTTTATTTACTATTTTGTTACCATCGTAACAGCCTTCATGCATACTTTCGTTATCTAATCTAGAATAAAATTTAATTTAAGTAAATACATATACGAACAGTTAGGCATGTATATAAATATATCCGTGTGTAATTGGATTTAATACAGTTATAGAATTTTGAATAAAAGTAAGTTTAAACAATTTTCACCAGACAAATTTCGTCTTCTTCACTAACATAAAAACTATTCAAATTCTATTATAAATTTAAAATATAATAATGTTATTTAAACTAGAAATATATGAATTAGATCAATACTGAAATCCATATCCACCCTTCTTGAATATTTATACTCTTCGAGACACGTTAATTCACCAGTTCGGTTTATTATTTATTTTGTCTAACGCGATTTATTAAATAATCAAAAATTTATCAATTTAATAAAACACTTCAAAAGATACTAATGTATATTTAATTTAAAAGAATCTTATCACCAAACCACATTAATAAGAATATTTCAGTAACTATTATTATATCTGTTATATTTTTACTAATTGTAAAGTTAAATACGGATATTATTAACCATAGGACAAAAATTAATACAAGAAATGGCTAGTGAAACACCAAGATTGGATCCAACAGAAACTAAGGATAACAGTTTCCCTGTTTTCAGATTAATAGCTCAAGTCACATCACAACCAACTGAATCAACTTTAACTTTGAAATCACCAACAAAAGATGGTGAAATGATTTCTTTAACTAACATTAAGGTTTCATTAACTAAACAATTTGAAATTGACGGTTGGTATGAATTTGTTTGTCGATCAAGCGACAATGGTGATATTGGATTTTTAATATTAGATGCTGTTAAATGTGTGTTGGAAGAAAATGAAAACATAAGTATTGATGGTATAGTATCATTACAACAACTATCCAAAAAATTTCCAGAAATATATTGATTTTGAAAACAAATGACATACCCATGTAAAGTTTAAGAAACTATCATTGTTATTGAAAATAAGATAATATGCTTGAAAATTCTGTAGACTTCATCATTATCAAATACAAATACTAGAGTTCTATCTAACTGGATTTTAAAAAGGTCATCATGTAAGCATCATTATATAGTTATAAATACATATTCACATATGAACAAAGGTTACAGGTATTTCAAATTTCCTCTGTGTTTTTTCATAATTTTAGCAGCAATTTCAAATAAATAAAAAATATATTAATAATCATGATCTATTTAAGTTTATTGTAGTCAATTAATTTAACAGAGTATATCAAAACGTAAGGTATTAATCGACTCTTATATTGTAACGAGTATTACTTAGGTAACTCTACATCTTATCACAATTAACGAATGAATTAACGTGTTCAAACTCTTAAGCCCGTCCTTAAAATCCAAAAGCCTCTTTAAAACTTTCAACAGGTACCAGTAGTAATTTGATAAATCAAAGATATGAGGTTGTTGATACGAGATCACAATTGATATATAAATATTTGGTATTAAAACCAACAAGTACTTTTTTTTAGTTATAAGAAGAATTAAAACTGTTGAATTGCTTTATCTTTCTTCTGCAATTGAATAAAAACGTAATACTAAAAAAAGTAAACTATATCATTAAATATGGAAACATCTGTATATTCTCATGCATTAGAGCTTTGGGATAAAGCAGATTTAACTGAATTACAAAAGAATTTGGATTCAGATGTACTAGATATAAAAGAAACTGAGGCTGTTTCATTAGATTCAAGAAAAAATTTGGCTACAGAAACCAAAAAGTTCAAAAAGTTAGAAAGTGATGATAAATTGACACAAATTAATAAATTAATCAAACAATACCAACAAGAAATTGATAGTTTAACCAAACGTTCTAAAAAATCAGAATCAATTCTATTTAATATTTATGCAAGATTATCTGAAACCCCGGATCCAAAACCTTTATTACAAAATTCAATTGATAAATTATCTAATGTAGCAGATTCTACAAAATTAAAAGAAAAAGTTGAAGAATTAGAAGATAAATTAGCCAAATGTGCCGATTACGAAAGTGTGAAATCAAGATTACTTGATTTAGAGCAAAGTTCAGCAGTTGTATTAACTAAAAGATTAGCCGCTCAAGAAAAAGAGCTAACTAGTATTTGGGAGGCTAAGAAAAAGAATTGGGAAGAAAAAGAATCAGAATATACAAAACAATTACAAATCCTAAAAGAAAGCAATAAGGCTTTAGAGGTCAAAGTTTCCAAGCAAGTGGATCTTGAGGATAATGGTGACGATGAGAAGACAGATGGTAATGAGAATAGTAAATTAGTTAATCTTACTCAAAATAATTTCCTAGTTGAAGAATTAAATTCTGCACAATCTAGAATTTTTCAATTAGAAAAAAGAAACGAAGAATTAACTACTTCTTTGGCTGAGGCAACAAATGAGGATAAGAAAGAGTCTGATTTAATTGAGAAACAATTAAAAATTTCACAATTAGAAAGTGAAAATGCATTATTATCTGCTTCATTTGAAAGAGAACGTGTTAATCAAGAAAATAATAAAATTGATTTAACATCTCAGTTATCTACAACCAAGGTAGAATTGGATTCCTATAAATCTGAACTAGAAAATGTTAGAAGGAAATTAAATAATTATTCTGATTATAATAAAATAAAAGATGAATTAACAGCATTAAAAAAAATAGAGTTTGGTGTAGAAAATGATAATTCAGATGATGAAAACTCAGCTTTAGATTATGAAAATAAAATGGAAACTACATTGATAACAGCAAATAAAAAACTACAATCAAATCTAGCTGTACTACGTTCAAAGGATAATGTACAAAAAGAGCAAATAGATCAATTACAAAAAGAAATACAAAGATTAACTTTATTGGTAGATGAATTAGATAAGACAAATCAAAAATTAGAAAGAGATTTGGAGGTTGTTGAAGATATTGATCAAAAATTCAATGATACGGCAAGTATGATGTCAGGTGTAACAAGACAAATGAATAACAGGGGCTCTGCTGGTGGAAGATTGTCTCCTACAAGTTCTATAATTGGTATTCCAGAAGATTCTGAATTACCAACTTCATTCATGGGTAATAATTCAACTATTCTACCTATCATAACAAAACAAAGAGATAGATTTCGCTCCAAAAATATGGAATTAGAAAAACAAATTAGACAAGTTAATAATGAAAAGGGTAAGTTACAATCAGATTTAAATAAACTACATTCTGATTACCAAAAATTAACTGAAAAGATTCGTTATAGTGCCAATAAAGACGAAGGATTAAATAATATCAATAGTTCATCTGGTTTTGATGCAGAAGCTCAATATTCAAAATCCTACGAAAATTCTTATAACCCATTGATAGATTATAAAAAGAAAGACTATGGCTATTATAAATCAAATAAACAGTCAATAACTGAAAAATTATTTACAGTTTTTGCTAATGTAGTTGGTTCATCCAAAACATCTAGAATGGTTTTTATTATTTATTCAATTGGTATTCATGGTGTTTTGTTTTTCTTATTATTGGGTCTATCTAGTTGGGGAGTTAGCTCAAGTTCATCAAACTCGACTAATTATTCTAAATCTACTGTTGCCGCCGCTGCTCAGTTAGGTGCTATTTCAGAGAATGTAGATGGTTCCACGGCATCAAGTGTAAGCGTTGGTGGTGTTAAAGTAAATTCGAATTAAAAACCTGAATAGGTTTATTATTAGATACATACATAAAGTATATAAAAATAATATAAATGACATTTTAACAACATTCAATATGATTGTCATTCTAAATTAATAAAAACATCATAAACAATATTTATATAAATTTGAATCAATCTAGGATCATGGTAATAGAAAGTTTATTACATAATTTTAGTTTTATAAATAGATATTATCTATTGTATAATGCTATTTATTCTCTTAAAACTTTTATCAATGCGTATAAATACACCAAATAATTAAATAATAAATGATTTATAGTAAAGTATTTTTTAAAAATGGAGGCTTAAATTACATATACAAATATATTAATAAAATAAAAATGATTAGATAAGATGTTATTCTAAAAATTGTTTATTTAGTTTAAGCAGAGATACGCTTTTGGAAAGCAATTCTACCTCTTTGTCTGGAAGATAATCTAACAGCCTTCTTTTCAGCAGCCTTTTCAACAGCTTCTTCTCTTTCAGTTAAGACTAATTCAATGTGGGATGGAGAAGATTCGTATTTGTTGATTCTACCGTGAGCTCTGAAGGTTCTTCTTCTTTGCTTTGGAGCTTGGTTAACTTGGATGTGGGAAACGTATAATTTGGTAGCATCTAAACCTTTAGCCTGAAAAAAAAATATTGTAACATGAAAAATAATCACATTATAAATTTAAATGTTAGTAACGTAAATTCATTAATAATCTGTTTTCTTAATATGATACAAAGTAAATAAAAGAAATATCAAACATTATCAGTAACAAAAGACGATTTTGAAAAATAATTTGTTTCCAGTTCGAAAAATGTCATTAATAATGCAACAATTGAAAGAATGTAATGTTATAATTAACTATTAATTTCTTATTTGTATAATTCAAAACGTAGAGTAAAACGTTCACTTGTGATATCTTGTTTGTTATGATTCGATCAAATTTTGGCAAAATAACATAATAACATTAATTTTAATGGTTTCAATCATTGGCCACATTATATCTATTCAATCTATCTTGCATTCCTAATTTATAGTTTTGTTGTATCGTAACTTTATGAAAGCAGTAGAAAAAAATTGTTAAAAAAAACTAATATAAAACATACTTCAGCGTTGGAGGCAGCGTTTTGTAATAATTGTTGAACAAACTTAACAGACTTAGCTGGCCATCTAGCCTTGGTAACACCAAATTCCTTACCTTGAGCAGTTCTACCAATAGAAGAGTTAAATCTTCTGAATGGAATAGCTCTTTGGTGGTCTAAAACTTGGTCTAAGTACTTTTGAGCTTTTTGTAAATCCCAACCAGAAACAGCTTGAGCGGTTTCTCTGGTGTTCTTGAAAGAAACACGTAAGTAAGAGCCACGAGCAGAAGCAGACTTAGCTGGGTTAGTGGAAGTAGCACCGTATCTAGCCATTTTTAATTAATTGACAGTTCTTGTGGTTTCTTTTAAATGAATCAAAAAGAATATATAAAATCTTAAAAGATAACTTTAAATACAGAACCTATTTATATATATATTGATAAAAAACTTATATATTAAATTATAGTAATTAACTTTTAATTATAACTAAGAAACAATAAAGTATTGTAATATTGTATTTAAAATTTATTGAAAAATTAAAGTAATAGAAATAAAATTTCATCAGTTTTTGAAATTTCAATCTTTTTTTTTCAAAAGTGAAAAAATTGAAAAATATGAAAAAAATCAAAAATGGCTTGAAACTACGACGAGTTCACTTGAATTATAGCGATGGTATCCTGGAAGCTGAAGAAAGATGCGTAGCAATGGGACCAGTGTTCTTGTTCTGTGGGTGTGATTTGGAAGCTGAAAGAGGAAGAAAGAGATGCAGAAACAGTCAGAAAGATTGGAAAATGCAAGAGTGTGCGGTAGTATAAAGGGAATAATTATGTGAATTTCGAATGTACTGAGACGAGATGAGATGAAAGAGTTAGTGTGTTTGTGTTTGTAAATACACACAGTGGAAAGTCTATCCGTTGAGCTAGAAGGAGATTGAATAATATGTCTGCCTAGAAAAAAGTCCATTCTAGAGAGAAAAACAGAAAATTAGAAAGAGAAAGGTTGCAACCCGGTAGGCAGAGAGGGTGTGACTAAAAGAGAATCAATAAACAGAAAATTGAATATGCGCTTCAAACAACCATTTTAGTAGCAAATAGTTATGATGTTTGTATGTCTTTCAAGAAGATGCATAGTCCGGGAGATGATTCTGCCGACCTTCTCTAAGTACAATCAATTTTTCATTGCACTGCAGCACAGTACTGAACAGCTTCAACAGGCTTTCGGAGTGTACCGATTTGCAATGAAAAGCAAGTACGATCTCAACGTTTGCTTCGATATATTTGCATTTTACGCTTTTTTGAAATTTCCGAATGTTTCGTGCTTGGTCCACCGCTGCCAGTTCCTAAAAAATAAAAATTAAGTTATTGGAGTTAACATTATTTTTTCTAAAGTCAATAATGTACGGGTGTCAATGATGCAGTCTGCTAATTAACTAATGTTTGGGTGTTTGTATATTGTACAGTCACATATGTATGTCAGGGTAACTTTGGTTGTATTCATTAGTTTCATCTTCAGTATGGGAAAAATCATAATTAAAATACTGAACGGATAGAAATATAATTTGTATAGAATTAAGAGGTACCATGTTTTAGCAACTAATTTGAAGTTGAAAGGTATTTACTTAGATGAACTCTTTAAATACATATATAATTGTATTATTAAGATAACTGTCAAGTAATTACTATTTGTTAGTTTTGTTTTTAAACCGTTTTGAAGACTACAGAGGAAGTTCATTTAGGATTGATTGCTCAATAAATAAAAAAAATGAATTTTAGGGTTTTGTTTTTATTTTCAATATTTAATTCAATAGTATTGGGTTTCTTTTGTTCTAAACACGATATATTGAAGTTATATGATGTAGATGATAAACTATTGATTGCAGAAGTTGAAAAATCTACACCTCCAACTATTTCCACTGAAAAATGGTACATCAATATCTGCCATGAAGAAAATGGTAAAAATGTTAAACAAATTGATGAAAATTGTAATGTTAATGATATTATGTGTGCACTTAGATTTATTAAAGACCCATCGAATAAAAATGATTCTCCGCTGCTATCACAATTAATTGATTTCAATGATGTAACTAAGGTTGAAATTTCTGTGATTGATGATAATTTATCTTTACAATTCAAAAATATAGATTGGGGTACAAACAAAGCTGACTCTTCTGTGATGTTTACGTGTGATAAGAATATGAAAACTGATGAAGTAACAACAATTTGGAATGATAATAAATCAGAAATTACAATAAAAGGTCCATCGGGTTGTTTAAAGGATAAATCAGATGAAGACACTAAAAAACCAATTGATGACCATAAAAAAGAGAAGAAGTCGGGAGGATTCCCATGGTTTTTAGTTTTTCTTTTATACTGTTCTACATGTTTGATAGTATATTCATTTATTGTAAGTTACAAAAATACAAGGGGAGGTACCTTTCAAGATTTTTTTGTTCAATTCGTAGAGGTTTGTACTCAAACATTGAGATATATACCAAATTTAGCAATGGAAGTAATTTCAAAAATATTAGGAACTGCTTCTCAAACTGAAAGAGGCGGTTATAGCGTTTTATGAAAGGATTCTGATTAATCAAGTTAATATTAATGTATATATACTAAAATATATATGTAAAAATAATATGATATAATATAATGCAAATTAATGTTTATTATACAACGTTTATACAACCTATTGAACTGTGTATATTAGTTATTATTTTTTTTGTCCAAGAACAGCCTTTATACCATCTACTGTTTTTTCAATTGTGGTCTCTAGATAATTTTGTTTTATACCTAATGTTTTCTTTTGTTCTTTGATAACATCTTCATCATGTTTTAAATCAGTAATATATTTATCTTTACTTTGTAAAATGAAAGCTTTACCACATGATCTCCAGACTTCTTCATTTGAATAAGAATTTAATTCTTTTGCAGTTAACTGAGCAATTTGTTCTTGTTTATCTAGATGTAATAATTGCTGATTGACCATCTCTAATTGAGCTTTATCGTTTCTTAAATTTGTAGTTAATTCTTGGACTAGTTTGATATCGGACATAATGCAATCGCTGATTTTGTAGGTTTTAGAGTTGTTCTTTTTTCTATTTAAAATCTAATAAAAATACAAGCCTAACAATATACACATATATAGTTATGACGTTACTTGTATCATAACTGTTTAAAATTAATAATATGAATAACGTTCAAGAAAAAAATAGAGAAAAATAAACGTTCTTGTATTTCAATTCTTAATTTTTCGAATGTTTAGATTATAGTATTCCCACGTCCCTTTTCATCACAAATTTCAAAATTACATACAAAAGTGAGTATTACAATGAACATGTCACAATTAACTAAAATAATTTAATCACTGCAATAAAAGTTTGACTAATTTTAAGATTTTATATGCTGTTTATTTTTTTTATTTATATTATGTTAGATTATACATATTTATTGCTGGCTTAGGTACTTGTAGCCGTTAAACTTTAGTTATTTAAGTTTTATTTATTTTTTGGCTTTATCAGCAAATTGATGGATATCTGATGCACATGAACCTCTTTCTTCACAACCCTTGAATGAGATTATTAAATCACCATCTGTATAACGGTAAATATCATCCTTTACTTTGTTTTCTGGATCGTAAACACTAGCAAATAATTTTGGAACAACAATAGCAGTTTTACTTAACAGGTATGCGTGCCATTGTAAGATATGACCTACAGTTTCTTCTAGAGATTTGAAAGAATAATTGCTCACTAATGGGTCAGATAAATAGTCAGTAAAAACTTTACCAAAAAATGAATTTGAAATAATGAAAGCAGATAAATCTAGTTTTCCGTCTTGTCCTTGTGGTAAAATGACTTTAGCATTTGCTGCGTGAAAATTTTTATAAGTCTTGATGTTACTACCAGCAGTAACAGGAACTTCCTTCAACAACGACATTTCAATAACGGATGGATCTAAAATGTGCTTTTGCAAAGAAACACTCATATCCATAAATAATGCTTCATCGTCAACAAACATATACTGTTTAGTGTTTGGGAAAGCAAACATAGCAGCTCTCATCATCAACAAAGTAATTTTATGATATTCTGAGTTTAAATCTTGTTTATCTAAAAGTGGAACGAATTCTTGAACCCAACGGATATAAATACCATAATTATGTTTTTGTGCATAATCAACTCTATTTTGTACAATTTTAACTAAAGTAGCTTCATCATACTTTTCAAAATCAATCAAAGTAACAATAACAACGTCAGGATTCTTTTCTTTGTGATATATTAATTTACCATGGTCTAAAAATGATCTTTTAACTAAAAATTTCTGATCTGTTGTAGCCTTGATAACATCTTCTGGTACTGGTTGATCGTCTGTTTTAATATAATAACGATTATCATTATCTGCAGACATTCTTAAAATATATAAACCTCTGATGGCAATTTCTTTTAATACACTAGCGTGATCAACAGATGGGAATATTAAAGGACTTGAAGCTTCAATTGTATTTAAATATAAACCATGGTTACCATAGTTTTTGTGACTTTTTAAAGCAAGAGAATCACTTGGGTCATTGCCACTGAACATGGTACTGAATAGATAGAATATAAATAAAGATCCAGAAACTAAAATTGCAATTTTTGAAGTTAATTTCTGGTTGAAGCCTCCACTGTATGTTGTAATAGTGTCACTATTTAATAAATTGGAAATATCACCTTGCCAACTTTTTTCATTATGAGTGGATCTCAAATTAGCTTTAGGTTTCATGTTGGAATACAATTTAATAACTTATGTTTTATGTCTTTCGTATTTTGGCGTTGAATAGATTGTTCAAAGTTTTTCAAAGGTTAACCAGCTTGTAGAAAGGATATGTAAAACAACTTTTTATAGCATTCAATACTTTTAGCATATTATATATTCAAACTTTAAAATGCTAAAAAAAAATCTCAAAATTAAATCAACTTTTTTTCTATTATCATGTGTTTTTTTAAAATTGATTCTATTTATTACTTTTTTCAATTTCTAAAATTTACGCCTTGGAAAAAAAATTATAAATGAAAAAAGTATGTAGCAACTGTTGACATCGAAATATAAATACTATAAGGTCGACTTTTGGTGTTTTATTTAATAAAATTTATACCTTAACTTATTAAATTCTTATATGTTATTTCAAAAAATTTAAATAATTATATAAGTGATCTTTATATTTGATGTTGAATATATAATTTCTTCTTAAATGCTATGCAATTTTAAATCTGTGGATTCAAAAAAGCGAATAATAATTTTACGAATTCATTTATATAGAAGTAAAATATCATAAATATGTGTAAATTAATTTTTAACCATTGCAATTTTAAAATTTGTAAATATTAGTGTGTTTCAGTTATGGGTCTGTAATTCATTGTTAGAAGTAAAGCTTTCAATATCCTCAACTTCTTCATCATTATCGTCATACTCTTCTGCAATTGCATCATCTGCATTTACGTATGGTAAATTTCTTTTTTCATTCAATTCATTGATTTGTAATTTTCTTATTATTACAGAAACTATCCCACTGCTAACAGAAGTTGCAATTAATGCATAGCAACCCTCACGGAAGTATGGGACAGTAGTAGCTGAATAAAATAGAATAGACCACCAAGCATTTACTGCACCTGAAAACATATTCATTGATGCCAAAACAATAGCACGTTCTTGTAAATCATCATGACAAACAATGTTTGCCCAAGCAAAAAACACTGCTTGACCAGCATATGAAATACCACCTATATATTGTGCAGTAAACATGACAGCATGGTTCAATGGATTTGATCTAATCATGATTGCTACTACACACATTACTGTGGCAATTACAGCTGCTACATGCCAATGTCTAGACCTTTTAATATAACTTAAATAACATGCAGCTAATAAAGTGGATAATATACCAACGGCATATATACCTGATGGGTAATTATTTCTTTGTGATAAAGTGAAATTTTGATTTAATAGCCATAAAGCAAATAATGAATTTGATGAAAAACTAATATTCTCACCACCTAAAATCCAAACAAAAGAGAATAACCACCAATGCCATCTGCCCAATACTCTTGGAATAACACTCCAATCTAAAGATGTGCTTTCATCTCTCTTTGGTAATCTTCTTCTTGCGTATGCTAATTCTTCTTCATTAAAAATATATTTTGTCATTGAAAATTTTCCTGAGTCACTATTACTATCTGGGACACCAGGGAAAAAGATTAAACCGTATAGTGCAATCGGGATGGTAATGCAAAAATCAATGATAAATAACCATCTCCAACCCTCTAAACCATGAGCACCATCCAAACTGTCATGAATGCCTGTTTGAATGAACCCACTGAATATGGAACCTATCAAACCACTGCTTGTAAAAATGGCACTTCTTATAGGCAACTCTTTCTCTTTATACCATAAACCTAAAATCAAATGAGTACCTGAAAATGTGCAACTCTCAAAAATACCTTGAAAGAATCTAATAGCACAACATTGCTGGTAAGATGTAACTTTATACATCGATAAAGTTAAGACACCCCAAGCAAAGGTACAAAAACTTAACCAAATTCTTGGTGGTATAACTAATAGTAATAAATTATTTGGGATCATTCCAATAACATAACCGACGGTGAAACAAGTTGATACTATTGTGATATCGTTTCCTTTCATATTCAAATCATCTTTCATACCAGAAACATACGCATTTGTAAAACCTACACGATCAACATAATTAATCCAATACTGTAAGCATACGAATGATAAGACAAACAAATCAATTTTAAATAGTAATTTTTTTTTATTTATTTTTTGTTCCTTTTGTTGACTTTCGAATTCATTATCATTAACTTTGTCAACGAACACATTGATTAAATCATTATCCTTTTTAAAATTATTGTCATCCATTATGAACGAATAAATTGTGTTTCTAATACCTTTTACCAGCTAATTAGATCTGACAATAAAAGCTAGTGGGTTTATAATTGTCCTTGTCAACTTAATTAGCCAGAATAACTTTTTATAAAACTATACAACTTATATGTATTTATACATCTATGTATTTTTTTTGCATGTCATCGGCTGAAAATACCGATGACAATCTAAATCTACATCAGCCAACAAAATTTCAAAACATTGGGGCCAATGGAAAAAAATGTTACAATATTATTTTATTTTCTAGCACGTATATATATAAACATATATAAATATTCTTTATTCTAAATAAAATAAGCTCATAAACTTAGAGAGTCCCATAAAAACGTATAGATATATATTGGAGAGAAAACCCCCCAGAAATTTAGCTTAGAGAGAGAAATTAGTTAGGTTGCTCTTCGGCTGTCTTTGGATTCTTCAATAAATTGAAATCTCTTTGAACCAAACTCAAAGTGGTGTTTTTGGAACCGTCTTCTCTTTCGTAAGTGTAGTTAGCAGCATCGGCTTCGACGTAAACTAAAGCACCCTTCTTGACGTATTCCTTCATGAAGTTCATTTGTGGTTGGCTGAAGACAGTGACTTGATACCAATTGGTTGGACCCTCTTTTCTTGGTTGGGAAGCAATGCTGTATCTTAAATAAGTAGTGTTGTTAGAGGAAGTGGATTCTGTGAATTCACTACCGACTCTACCAATAATGGACATCTTCGAGAAGTCCATTTTTTTAGTAGTGGCATGAAATAAACGGGTTTGGGTACGTAAGAACATTGTGACTTGAACGATGGTATACTGACTTTCTAGCAAAATAAAACAAGATTACAATAGTGGAGCAACACCCAATAATATACTAGCACACATACAGAAATAGACTACTAGCAGCAATATAACAATCGCAATAACCTTTATATTAACGTGTTTGCATTTTCGTTTCCACTTTCTCACAGCGTTAATTTCAATTCGTTAAATTTAACAAAAACGAATTCGTGGATATATCCTAAATGAGACATTGCAGTTACCCGATTGGGAAAACAATGTGCCAGACTTTGGCTGCGATCTCCCCCGCAGCGCTGACTGTGCCCAAAGACTTGGAAAAAGTGCCAATTACCCGGCTGCCACTGCTCAATTAAGGGACTGGCAGCCGGAACGAAGGACAGGCTGTGGGGAGAATGCGTCTGGAGATAAGGGCGTTACGTCAACAGAGTTGTTTCGTTTACAACACGTTATCGTATACGACAAGATATAAATAGAAAGGCATATGCGTATGTGAATGTATTTCATAGTGTACTCTGTGAAATGTATAGGATATCATATACCCAACGGTAATCACTTCATTGCAATGTCTTATGGCACTCTGAGAAGATATTCTGGATCACATTATGCAATAAACGCTACTTTGCACTCTTTGACTGAGGATGTTGACGATAACAACGGTATCAATTATTTATCCTCTATAAGGATATTAAATAATCCAATTAGTGCAGATGTATCAGAGCCAGACTCTTCGATTCAAACGGAATGTTTATCGAGCAATTACGACTCGAATTACGACGCCTGTAAGGACTCCATAGAAAATTTCAGTGTGCTTTCTTTCTCAAGTTCAAACGATAGTAATAAACTGATTAAAAGAAATTACAAAATCGTCGATGACTGGTGTTTGAATAATGAGCTAGAATTTTTAAATTCAAATTCATACAATGACAGTCATCATATTGACAATTATAAAATAACATTGTTGCCGTCTGATCAGTATGATAAGTACGATTCCGATTTAGTGAAAAATTTGACTACTTATCAATTATTAGTTGTTAAAAAATATTTTAACAGTATATTACCATTATTGAAAAATATTGAATTTAAAAATTCAATTCGATATAACTTGAAGTATGGAAATTTACAATCGGTCTTTTCAGAGAAAGAATTATGGTTATTCAATACGTTTAATTATAAAGAACTAAATGCAGAAAACAATACCTTTTAAATTTGCAAATATTAAAACACTTAGACATGGTTTTATTAGTATGGCTTACACTTTGTTATTTCTTTTTCTTTTATTTTATCTTTTTTTATTAATAAATCGTTAGTGTATTCCTTTTGAGATTACTTCAAAATAGAATGCAACTCATATATATATATTTATATATTACATTATTATACATACAGATAGGAAATAATACAAATTATTGAGACAAAATTTTTAGTTTTAAAAAAATTGTAATCATGAGGAGGAAAGTCCGATATAATTTCCGGCTGTTAATGTCTTTGTAGTTTCAATTAATTCCCAAGCACCACCAAAAGGATTTTCTTCATTAGATTCTTGGGAAAATAGGTTTAGAGATCCCCCAAATTCTCCACTCTTTAATACAGTAAATTTAACTAAAACACTCTTAGCAGTTTGGTGAGCTTTACCTTCAGTCATGAATCTAGCAATTAATCTTTCTTCATTTTGTCTAGTTAACACTAATGGTTGATTGAATTTCCAAGAAATTCTCTTCTTATCCTTATTAAATGAACCTTGTGGTTTAGATAAAGCATTTGTGGTCTCGGCGCCATCAATGGAAACATGTACTGCAAAATCATTCAACGTTATAGATTGTATTGAACTTGAAACGGTTGGAGATAGTTTAACTGTTAATATTACACTAGCTTGATGATCTTCAAACTTCCATACTGGTTGGACGATGATTGGAACTTCAGGACTACTTATAGAATATTTAATAGCACCTAAAGTTCTAGAATTAATAAATTCTGGATTGACTTTATACTCTTCTGCCGACACCTTTTCCATAAATGCTTGGTTTAAAATAACCTTTTCAAATTTTTCACCATTTTCAATCTTTAAGTTAAGACCAATTGGTAATTGTTGAGATGGGCTCTTAGAATAAACTAAAGCTAATTCTCCAACAAGTTGAGACGATTCTAAAATACCATCTTGGAATCTGGCATTGATAACTTCCGCAATACTAGCATTCAAACCTGGTTTTATATCGTTGGAACCCTCATGTTGAAAAATCGATTGGCCTGTCATTGTGCTAGAAGCACCAGTAGCTTGTGGATCTAAAGCTTGTAAACCTGGAGTAACTTGAGATAGTAATACAGAGACACGGTTCGAATCAGCTACATTAGCCGTGGCGGCTTCAGGTTGTTGTGTTTGTTCAGTAACTAAAGTACCATTTCCTAATACAGAGTCACGATATTGTTTTCTTGAAGGTGGGATACTTGGAGCTTGAATATGTAAAGGTCTTGTGCTATTTGGCGGAGAAGTTTGATATACAGGTTCTTCGGGTAATGGTTTTTCAATAAATTCTTGAGGAACTCTTTCTTGCATAACAGGCTGGTTTTCATTAATTGGAGAAATTGGAGCGTTCAAATCAGTATTACCTAAAGATTTTTGCTGCTGTTGTTCTTGTGTGTTCATGTAAGATGTTGATTCTGGGTAGTAATTAGCATTTTCATTTACTTCTGGTTGCTGATATCTTTGATATTGTTCCTTTGGTAATGGTGGTTGGTTAACTGTTGGCCTTCTTGAATTATTCCGTGTGCTTGTTCTAGATGGAGTTTTACTAGAAGAAGCAGTAGATGCAGTTTCAGGAATTGAATCCTCTTTTAGGCTACCTAAGTTTTTTTGTGATTTCTTATTTTTTAACTTATTTCTACCAAAGATAGAACCAACTTTAGATTTCAACCCACCCTTTTTGGTCTTTAAAGAAGTATTGTTATTTGAATCAGAAAATTCATTGTTCATTAAATCATGGTGTAATACAGTAGAATTAGATGTTAATCTATGACCAATGTTACCAAAAGTACTTCTTCTTTTCTCCTTCTTACTTGGAGAAGGTTGGTTATTGACATTTTTATTAACAGTATTTAAATCTTTTGGGTCAGTCAATTTGAAATTGAACTTCATAGCTTCGTCAGCAAAACGGTTAATTTCAGTTTCAGGATCAAATGTTAATAAAGAAGCCATACCGGATTCGCAATTCTTTGTTGAGGCTAAATAATAATCACTGTAACCAGTTTGATATTTCAGTAAACAATCTTTTAAGGTTTGTAAACGATCAATATCAACATGTTCAAAAGTTTCAAAAAGATATGGACTTTCTGAACCCCATTGGTTAACAGCGTCTTGATCATTTCCACCAGCATTTGGTGTATTCTTATAATAGTCGATAGCTGCTGCTGCTTGGCTTAATCTAGAATGTAATTTTCTAGTTTCAACCCATTTTGAATCAGTTTCAGTATTATTTTTTAGTACAGATACAACATCATGTTGTAAAACCAATTGTAACTGAGTATGGGCTTCTAAATCATCTTTCAAACCTTTGATTAAAACATCCCATAGTTCTTGAACTTCACCAATTGAATTGAAAGTATATTTTCTATGTTCTTCCTCTGTTAAAATTTGATTTGATAATAATTGTTTAGATAGTATAGAACCTAGATTTTCATTTTGAGAAATAATTTTACGTAATTTTTGATTGTAACTTGCCTGTAATTCAGTGACTTCTTTTAATACTACAAAAAAATCTTTGTTAATCAATTTAGCTTCAGATAGTCTGATTCTAATAGCTTCAGTAGATTCATAAGGGTCTTTATCTACAAGCAAAGTAGAAGAATACTTAGTTCTCTCAGTCATCTATATTAATTTACTGAAATTTTATTTTTGTCTACTTATATCAATTATTTCTTAATATTAAAAAATATAAAATGGAACAATATATTTAATTGATAGTAGAGATAAACAAATTGGGAATTAGTGTATATGGACGATGGGGTTATACGATGAGGTTAATTACCCTTTTATTCAAGTAATTTAATATTTATACTTTTTTTGTCAATTAATTAAAGGAGATATTCTATCCAATTTCATTTTTTCACCTTGTTTGGGGAAATGGAATTTTCAAAGAGAAGGGTAATTATTTTGAGAGATTCCCATTGTTGCGTAATGTAAAAGATAAGATAAATGGTTGCAAGTGATAATAATAAAATTAATGTTCTTTATTAAGAGATTTGTATATTTGTAGTTTTATTTTAATTTTAAATCGTGATATTTATTGTAGATATATACTGTACATATTATTTGCGATTATTTTTAGTTTGGCGAATGAACTAAAGAAATTACATAAATTAGGTAATCAACAAATAATTCATTAAATAGTTCTTTTTATTTTTATGAGATAGGTAGATTAAATCGTAAAATTATAACTGGTTTAGAAAAAAACCTTTATTCTAAGCGGCCTTATTTGGTTCTTCCTTCTTGGCTTCATCTTTCTTAACTTCATCTTTCTTAACTTCTTCCTTCTTTTCTTCCTTCTTAACTTCTTCCTTCTTAACTTCTTCTTTCTTAACTTCTTCTTTCTTAACTTCTTCCTTCTTAACTTCTTCCTTCTTTTCTTCCTTCTTTTCTTCCTTCTTTTCTTCTTGAGCTTCTTCCTTTTTAGCTTCACCTTCAGCTGGCTTAGCTTCAGTTTTTTTCTTTTCATCTTCTTTTGGATCTTGGTTTGGTTCTTCCTTTGGCTCTTCGGTATATTCAGGTTGACCTATCTTTAATTCACCAGCTAAAGCAGCATCATGAGTGCTAGTTAAATATTCAACACGTGATTGTAAGTAGTTACACATATCAGTCCAACTTTCTTGACCTCTGAACGTTCTATAGAACACAAATTCAATAGCATTGTCACTACATAAATAGTGGTACATATTTTTGTTTGTTTCCAGTTCTAAATCCCAATTGTGTAAGTTCTTGAATTTGGAGAAACCTCTATAGTGTCTGTCTTGTAAGATATATCTCTTGTTCTTAGCTAAGTTGTGTGGATCTAATTTATAGAAACCAACATGGACAAACATTGTATCAACTTCTTTACCTGCTGGGTTCATTAAGGCCTTTTCGAAATCATCATCAAAATTGTATGCTGGATTAAATTCATTATATTTATTATCTTTAGCGACCTTTTCTTTGGCAGCTAAATGATTAGTATAATCTCTATCGAAGTCCTTTTGGTATAAACCAAGACCACGGAAACCATCCTTATGATCAAAGTAACCATCAAACTCTAATGTGTTCTTAACTTGATAGTATGGTTCACCAAGAGCATGGGCGGCAGCAATGAAAGTTTCTTTGTCACCTTGACCAGCAGTATTTTGAGAAAAAATGTGATAATACCATCTTGGACCATAATAATTATAATAGAAAGCTAATAATAAACTTCTAAAATGATCAACTTTATTAAATAACATTTGACCTGATTCTGTAGTTAAATCTGGTAAGGTACCTTCGAAATCATGCAATGGTGTTCTTCTTGTTCTGTAATCATTACCAGCATTTTCTATATTATCATAATAACCTCTTGGAGTGACATCATCAGCAATGTAACGAACTCTATTTTCCAAATTATATTTAATGTTGGCAATTGTATAATAAGCTGGAGCAGTGACACGTCTCCAGATATCTGGCCAGAAAATTAAACCAGTATCTTTATAAGCCTTTGTTTCAAAGACATGATCTAAGTTTACCAATGGAATGTTATCAGCATCAAGTAATAGCATGTTTTTAAAACTGGAAACTAGTAATCCCAAAGCTTTATATTGATATTTCTTTAACTTTAATCTATCTTTAAATTCACTTGGTAAAACATCATCGACGTAAAGGCACTTTGCATTAAATGATGGTAAGAACCTTTCACAATATTCATCTTCAGTATTTTGACTTGGTGGAATAATGACTTCAATTGGTAAAGTGGTACCCGTATCTCTAATAGCTTTAATGGTGGAAATACTAACAACAGAGAATTTACCACCAGCAATGATAACAATACCTTTATCATTTGGCCACATTTGGTTCTTCAATTCTTCATCCATCTCTGCAATATCTGTATCAATAAAATTAACAAACTTTTCATGGTTAACTTTTAAATCATTGATTTGTGTATCAGATATTTTCAAACATTCATTTAAATTGTGGTAAGAAAGTAATGAGAAGTTAGACTTTTCATCATAAGATGCGACATCTTTCATAGTACAATCGGCTTGTCTGTAACTAGCATAAATATCCTTTGGAGGAGTGACAGGTCTTGATTTACTAATAGCATTAAATAATTTATAGTAGAAATCAAACTTATTTTTAATCTTATCGTTAACATAATAACCGTTCATATTACCAATACGATTGAAAGTCTTTGGAGCATATTTCATACCACCATTCTTAACACTGTGTTCACTGATTTTTGCATTAAAAAAATTAACATAATCAATTTCACTTGATGCTGAATTCAAAGTTAAAGTTGGAAACCAAAATAATGTGAAAAAACAAAATGAAATAACAATCAGAATTACATTTAACCTTTTATTTGTTCTACCTTTTAGGAATAGAGGAAGTTGAACTCTCTTTTTAGATTTATCACCACCCATTGTGTATATTATTATAAGAAAATTAAATCAAATTAAAATAAGGTATTATTTAATTTCAATATAACAATTATTGATACACACAATCTAGTATTCTTAAATCTGTATGGCTTTTTTTACCAACAAAAAGAAGAATTATTTAAATAATAGGATAAAAGAATACAAAAATATAACAAAAACAATTATGGATATTTAAATACTATAAAAATGAAATGTATTTAATTCATTACTTCAATATTGTATACATTTTGATGTTATTGAAGACACGTCTCACCAACTAATAAAAAAGCTTAACTATGTAAAACCATTGAAATTTCTTAATTGTTACTTGTTGTTTTTTTCGATTTTTTCAAATTTTTCAAAAAATTTAAAGTGGTCAGAAAGATGAATTCCCCGAATTGACGGTTCCAGGCTTTGAATTTTTTAATCTTTCACCATTTAAAAAGGGACGTACGTGTATTGTTTTAAAAAATTTAGATTATATCGTTACGAAACAGCTTTCATAAATTGCATCTTTCGATTAAAGTTTTATCGAAAAGCGTGCATTTTAGACTGGATGCGCGTAGCGCCGTTGAATGTGGAAAATTGTAACTTTTGTACGTTGTTTTAGTGTATTTTCCAATTTTATTGAAATTTGTTCGATACTCCTTCGAAGGAAAACAACAAAAAAATGTTGATGATGATGTCCAAGTCTGTTATTAGTTCTTAAGTTTTGATATGTATATATATGTTGATGTATGTGACAGCATTGTAGCTACAGTCTAAATTTTCGATTTGTGTGAATTAAAGTATTGATCATTTGGGATTGTTGATCTTCTGCCAGAGTGTAAAGAGTTTGGGATATTGCGTATATTGGTTGGCTCACGTAAACTTGAAAAGATTGTTTGATTAATTTGAGTGACACAAAATTATGTTCATACGTGCATGCATATATACATATATAGATCATATATAGATGGGAAAACCAATAGTTTTTGAAATGTTTTGTATTTATTTAGTTTTTGATGACTATAAAGATATATATACTATGAATAAATAAAAGAAAATTACAATGATATTTTTTTTGAAAATAAATAGTCAAATTTGCATTCTCGTATTACTGTCATATTATAAATAATAATTTTCTTCTAATAATGAAAAAATAATTGAATTTTTCCAAGAATATTCATAATCTTCTACCTCTTCTACCACCCTTCTTTCTAGTAGAATCGGATGGAACTGGGGTAACATCTTCAATACGACCAATTCTTAAACCAGATCTGGCTAAAGCTCTTAAAGCGGCTTGACCACCTGGACCTGGAGTCTTGGATCTAGTACCACCAGTAGCTCTGATTTTGATGTGGACAGCGGTAATACCAACTTCCTTACACTTGGCAGCGACATCTTGAGCGGCTAACATAGCAGCGTATGGGGAGGATTCATCTCTGTCAGCTTTGACTTTCATACCACCAGTAACTCTGGCAATAGTTTCCTTACCAGATAAATCGGTAACATGGACGAAGGTATCGTTGAAAGAAGCGAAGATTCTAGCAACACCAAAAACTTGGGAGTTATCACGAGCTTGAGCCATTGTATATGTTTTCTTGGTTTCTTTAAGAGAACAAATTATAAACAGTAGAGCAACAAAAATATAAGACCCTTATATATACAAAATCTATATAAAATCAAATTTTCAATTATAATATATTGAATAGTATTAAGAATATGATATTGTGAAAAAAAAATTGTATATAAAATTATTTTCTTTCAAAGTGAAAAAGATAAAATTTTCAATTATTTCCATGAAAAATTATAAAGCGACAAAACATGGAAAAGACGAAAAAAACAGAGAGAGTGAGAGCGGAAAAGAAGTTGTAAGTGTAAGTTGAAATGTTAACAGATATTAACCTAAATAAGATGGCAACACAGGTCAGAATGATATGTACCACATCCGTGTTCATTGTGCGATACTATGAATTGTGCTAATATTTTGCGAAAGCATTACCATACACATAGAATTCGCCATACATTATTGTTAGTTATGAATTGGATGATGATTTTATTACTATTGTATTGAGAGATTGTTACGAGTGGAAAGAGTGTGTGCAGGACTCAACTAATATAAGTGTGTGTGTGTGCAGCTTGGAGGATTATTCTATAAGAAAAGCTAGCACAAGTTGGAATTCACTATTGAAATTGAGATTGAAAAGTGAAAAAAATCGATGAGCTCTCCAAATTCTTGTTGTGGTGAAAATTCAGTGCTTGTTGTCTTGTTTTGTCATGTTATATTCTTTGAATTTATGTAGATTGGATAAATTTACTGAGATATGTTCGTACTAAGTATACTAAACTTGGTGAAGTTTAGTCAAAAAGTTTTGGAAAAAAACTGAAACGGAATTTTTATTGAAAATTTGGAAAAAGCTGATAAGCTTGTTTAAATAGTGTGAATGTATGGGTGTTACAGTCACTTTTTGCATTTTCTGATGTTTAGATGTATTTGTATGTGTATACTTAAGTAATAGGTTGCACTGAGTAGTGCATTGCAATTGTTAAGTATTATATTTAAATTTAGAAACGAAACAAGAATACCAGGACCTTAACTAATATATATATAGTATCAATTTATATCAATTATATTGTAGATGTATGACCCGTGTGAAGCACAAAATATTAACGAAAAATTTGAGTAGTTAAACACAAATTCATTTATAATTTAATAAATTATAAATAAATATAAATGCCAAAATGAGTCTCTTCCATAACCTAACCTTCTTTTCATAAAAAAATAATGGGCAAATTACAAAAGTTCTTCTCGAACTGAGTTGTAGAGAGAATATTGTCTAGAATGTCACAAATCCACTACAATAATACTCGTTCTTAATAAAATGTAAATTGCCCTCTTAGAAAAAACAAGGAAAAAGATTAGAGACAAGATAAAATAAATGTTTACATTAAAAAATTGATAAATCTGAACTTATAAAGAGATATATAGTAAATTTAAAATTAATCATCCTTTATATATGTTAAAAATAAATGTAAGAAGTGGAAAAGTAAATTAGACAAAAAGAATTAATGATTTTGAAATTTCGGAAAAAATCTAAAAGCTTTACGATTCCTAAGAGACAGAGACTGAAATTTTTCAGAGTGAAAAGTGATGTTTTAGCACTGTTATTGTCATTGTGATGATAAAATTTATATACATGTTTGCAATGGAAGCTTTAAGTTTTCCATTCTATGATATTTACCCTCTTCAATTGATTTCAGTTTAAAAATTATATGTTATTTCAATATTTAATATTTTAAGGTTCAAATTGTGTATTATAAAAATAATTTTGAAGTTTGTAAGTATTAACTCACTAGTGATATAGATACCAACATAGATCTGATTCCAAATTATGATGTTGCCACAACTACGTTTTTTAATTTTTATATTGAACTTTTCAATTGTTTTTGCAACTGCCACAATTAAAGGTAAAATTAATTTAAATCCAAAAAATTTAACAATATATGATATATCAAGGATAAAATTAGATTTGTATCAAATTTTCGATTATCAGAATGATAATACCTCTTTAGCTGAATCATTAGATCCATTCTATTTGACAACAGACGTTATAAACACGAATGGTGATTTTATCTTTGAAAATTTACCATTAATTAAAGGTATTAATAAAACAAGTTATTTTGTTCTTTCTTCTAATTCGCTAGATTACAATTTAAGACCAAATAGAGTATTGTATAAATTTGTTTCACTGAATAATGAATCGACAGAATATAACATTACTGCATATCAAAACCTTTTCGGTAAAGAATTTTTTCCATCCCCAGATATTTATTTCCCAGAACAATTAAATGAAATTAACATCAATGACTACATTAATATAACATATGTAGGTAATACGCCAATGAGATTATATTACCAAAATAGAAAACCAAGCTTTTTCGAATCTGGTATCATAGGTAATATTTTGAATTCCCGTTGGAAAACTGCTGCAGTTATTACTGTTATTTGTTTAGCGATTTTCCCATTAGTAGCTGAGAAACTAGATCCAGAGACAACAAGGCTGATTAAAGAAGAAGCAATGAGAAAACAAAAGGAAAAATATCAATCTTAAGTATTGGATTGATGTACATCTTGTATAAGTTATAAATCATCATTTGACCTGAAACTTCTAAATTTAAACGAAATTTAATTTTTCGTCAGAATATTTCGTAGAAACATTGCCTAATTTTCTAAAATTAAACTTTAAATATGAAGAAAAAATAGTGAAATAAAACGATGATAAATAAAAGGGAATCTTTGGTGATGAATATCAATTTATAAATAAGAACTTGCATTTAATTTTTTTATAAATATTAAAAATCTATTACTAAATAAATATATATTTATAAATACAATCGATAACAACATAATAATCAAGAAATTTATGATTCATATTTTAAGTCTTTACTTAATCAAAAATGGAAACTGAAATTGTAAATAGTTTCAATAAATTGGTAAACCTAATTAGAAATGAAAATGATGAACATATTGTAAATCAGAAAGATGCTTTGGAACAAATTGTTTTAGGATATCAAATTAAATCCATTGAGAAGAAAAGTCAGGACGATATTGATGATGATTTGGAGGGTTATATAGACTGGACATTACCAAAGTATTTTGATTTAAATGTACTATCAGAAAATTTTGTATTAAATAATAATGATAATAATTGGCTGAATTTTTTCAATTTGATATCTGAAGAAGTTGATGATAAAAACATATTTGTTGCGAGGTGTTTATTACAAATTGTTTTAGCGTTGCTCAGTGTTTCGTTGATCAACAAACAAATATTTGGCAATTCAAAAGAAATTAAAAATTGCATTAAAAATATATTATTTCAAAATGAAAAACAATCTGCATTAGTAAATCTATCACTTCGAAATGTTTTCAGTAAATTGTATTTGCAAATACTATCGGTATCATCTACACCAGATGACTTGCAATATTTATATGATAATTTCTCACATTCAAAAGACATTTTAAATGATTTAGCATTTAAAATAACAGATACTTCATCGCAAAGTTATTTTCTGTTTCAAAATTCGTATAAAATATTCTCATTAGAACAAGCTCTGGATCCAAAGTCAAAGCATTTATCAATTAATATTTGCTTACAATTGAATGATATAACATCTAATAGAATTATAACAATAGGGAAAAATTTGTTCATTGAAATAAAAGAAGGACAACTATGTCTATCAAATGATGAATGCATTATAGGTTTATTTGATTCATTCGAATTTAGACCATTTAAAGTGTATTTTTTGACGATTTGTATTGAAGATGACAATATTATATTATACAATGATGGGCTGCTTGTCAATAAATTACAACTTTTTGATGGATCCATTACAGATTTAACAACAGTTGAGCTGGGATCAATGATTTCATCTTTTCTTGTTTATAGATTTCAAATATTTTCCTGCGTTGTTGATACTCTAAAGGCAAAATTAATATATACTTTAGGAGCCACATATATTCATTTCTATAAACCGACTGCAAATGCTGGAATAAATAATCATGCAATATTGGTAAAGGTAATTGCAGAAATATCAGAAAATTTTTCAAAACTTAATATAGATAGGATATTGTCATTTTTATTTAACAATTCGTTACTATTGGATATTAACCCTTCAATAGAATTGTTATCTATTAATAATAAGAGTTTTATTCTCAATAATAATGATAAAGAACAGTTCAACACCAATGAATTTTTGGATTCGATGCCTGTTTACTATAATAAATTATCCAATTTAATAGCAAATTTTGAAAATGTGGATTGTTTTTCTAAAATCATTAAATTATTAGAAAAGAGTAACAATTACAGTGAAGTGTTTGAATTATTAAACCATCTCATGAATTTAATAGAAGATTATCGAATGAAAAATTTATTTGAAGAAAATTGTAATTTTTGTGTTCTTAAGCATGTAATGTTACATGTACTGATACCAAAATTCAAAAATACCTTACCACTTCCTATACTTAATCTTTTCTTGGAATATTGTGGCTGGAATCCCTCGGATATTACCAATTCTGTTTTAAAGAATGAATCAGATTATGAAAATATAATATTAGATTTTCAATTATGGTTCAATTATTCAGATAATATCGAAGAAAACTTAATTGGGCAGGAGATATTAAGATTTATCCTATTTCAAATAACTAGTCTTATTGATATTTCTATTTATAAAGATTACAATATGAAAATTTTACAGAATTTATTTCTGATACAAAAATTTTGTTATAATCAACATTTGATTTCTGAATTGTTTCCAGAATGTAATATACTTCATGAGTTGCATTCTGAGATAACTAACATTTATTTCTTATTAATAAAAGATGAATTAACAAATTTCAAATTAAAATATTTATTAAATTATGGATATTACGAATTTAAACAAAATTATTTTGATAGTGGTAACCTTCTGATAACATCATTAGAAAAAGTAATTGATAATAATATTGAAAGCAACGATTTGAAAGCAATTAATAAAATAGATGATGCATTATCATCCAATGATATTTTATTATTATTGCAAGAACTGGTTAAAAAAAAACAAAGTCCATCAGCATTAGTGAGAATATTATTAAAACTACTGGTTTCAAATAACACAAATTATGAAAATTTTAAGAATAAATCAGGATTTAAGCTATTATCAGAAGTTTTGAAAAGTACAAAGTATGAATACTATGAAGAGGTTATACTAATTTTATTCTATCAATCTTTTGGAGACTATGAACATGTTATCAATTCTCCAAACATCGAAAAATTCATGAAGAGGAATCTATTATTTAAAAAACTAATAATATTTAAAGAGCTTTTAGAAACAGCAATCACTTTATTAGAGTGGGCAGTTATTAACGACATTCAAGACGGGTTCACTGTTGAAGTTTCTGAATTCGTTTATTCATTTATTTTTTATCTAGATATTCTTATAATAGATACTAAAAATATAAGAATTTTAGATCCTCAAACTGGCAAGATTATGGAAAATTTAAGCGATCTTCTATTAACAATGAGTAAACCCCAAAATGGTTTGATCTATGAAAAGTCTACTGCTCTGATACAAGATTTAATTTCAAAAGCAATTAATCACAATATTGTATCACTTACTACTAATTCGTTCGAACAATATGCTTCCACTTTTTTAGGTTTGAACACAGCATTCACTAAAAATTTTTCAATTTTCTCTACCAATAAACAACAGTATTTCCCTTATTTAAATTTGGAACGTTATTTTATTAGAGCAATCAACAAACTTGCATCTATGGATGTTAAATTTTCTTTGAAGCTTATGAGCTCTCCCTCCATGCTTTCGAATTTAATCACGATATATTCAATGATCATAAAAAATTATCCAGAAATATTGTTCAATGCTGCATTTTATTTAGATAGTCTATCATGCTTATTGGTATGCTTAAGGTTATGTTTAGATACAAACCCTTATGAGAAAAAAATTTTAGAAAATAATGATTTGGTTAACATCGTAGTTAGCTTGTTAGTTAAATTGCAACTACTAGTTACGGAAGAGAAAATGAAATGGGGTAGAAATTTATACAAAAAATACATTGAATTATTGACAAATAATAATGATATTTTATTTGGTGAAGCGCATAAAATTATCTCACCTGATGCAGTTTGGTTGATATTTGTTTTTAATATAAAGCAGTTGCAATTATTTGATGATGATGCAGCTTTACAAGAGGTTATTAACTTTCTTCTTAATAGATCCAGGAATAATCAGGATTATATACTTAATGAATTAGAATTTAAAGGTCGAAAAGATTTGCACTCCATTATAAACTTGTTAATGTCATCAGATTATGAGGCAGCACTAATATTATTAAAAAAAAATAGTGATCGGATTATAACAGAAAGACAATATAATAAATTTGTCAATTTATCTCAACAAATTTTGAAAATTGCTAACTTTAATTTTACTTCTTTGGGAGAAATTAGTAAAACTATTTATGAAAGGAAACAAAGGAAAATGGAGAATGACATAACTGAAAATGAAAAATTACATGCGTTGTATTTAGAAAATATTAATGATAGAAGTTTGAAGATTATCAAAGCAGGTGATAGAGAAACTAAATCAAATCTTATGAATCATGAGGAAGAATATGTGATTAATAAAAATAAATATCTGGAAATAATTTTTCGAAGCTCCTTACTTACAGACTTGCTAATTTATGATAATTCAGAATTTGATTGGGCTGTAGATGTATCAGAGGATTTTCAAAAATCAAGAAATAAATTAATAAAGGCTTCTAACCATATAGATTTGTCAAAAGTGTTCCTAGGTGAATCTAATAAAATTGAAATAAGAAAAAAAGAGCCCAAAGATGAACTTATATATGCTGAGAGTTTAAAATCATATGAAGTTATATCAAATATTAGTTTTGAAAATGAAGTTAAATACGCAACATCGGAAGAAAATCAAAAAGTATTAAAGTTATTAAAACCAAATGATTATATTAAAGGAATTTGGAATTGTAGTAGAATAGTTGGATTAGAAATTAAAGAAGGTATTTTGATATATGGGTTAACTCACACATATTTCATTCAGAATTATTATTTTTCGAAACAACAAAAAAATATTATCAACATAATAAATGCTCCCATTGAAGATAGGGATATTAACGTACAGTTAATTGGAGCATCACTAAAAATAAAAAATGTAGATGAGCATGAAATTGATATTTGGAATAATAGTAGTTTAATGCATATTGCAAAAAGGCCATTTTTATTGAGGGATACTGCTTTCGAGCTTTTTCACCCAAGAGGGGAAAGCAATCTTTTCAGTTTTGGTAACCATGAAATTAGAGATGAAGCTTTCTTTCAAATTCGAAAAGTTTGTAACCCTTCAAATATGGATCCGACTTTAGTTATGGTCCTAGATGAAATTAATAAACGTAGTTCCGGGGTGGGCTTAAAAAATGGTATTGCTCCAACAAATTTAAAGAGTAAAATGATGAACGTTTTGAATACTTCAACTTTTGATGGTTTTGAAATTACACAGCAATGGATTAATGGTGAAATTTCTAACTTTTATTATTTAATGATTCTAAATACACTGGCAGGAAGATCATTTAATGATCTAACTCAATACCCAGTCTTCCCTTGGGTTTTATCAGACTATGATAGTGATAATATATCATTGGAAAACCCTAAAGTTTTTAGAGACTTGTCAAAGCCCATGGGTGCTCAAGATGATAAACGCGCTTTACAATTTAAGGAACGTTATGAATCTCTAGAATTAATACAAGATCCATTATCTCCGCCATTTCATTATGGTACACATTATTCCTCATCAATGATAGTATCATCTTATCTAATAAGATTAAGACCCTATATTGATTCTTATTTAATAATCCAGGGTGGTAAAATTGGTCCATCAGACAGATTGTTTAATTCTATAAAACGTGCATGGACCTCAGCATCCCAAGAAAATACTACAGACGTCAGAGAGTTAATTCCGGAATTTTTTTGCCTTCCTGAGTTCTTAACAAATATTAATAATTTCGATTTTGGTAGAGCTCAAGACAACACGTTAATAAACGACGTTCTTTTACCTCGTTGGGCTAATAATGACCCTACCGTTTTTATAAGAAAAAATAGAGAGGCCTTGGAGAGTGAATTTGTCTCTGAGAATTTACATCACTGGATTGATCTTATCTTTGGTTTTAAACAAAAGGGGAGTGAGGCTGTAAGTTCCGTTAATGTCTTTAATAAAGTCAGTTATCCAGGTGGTGTTGATTTAGATGCAATTGATAACCCAAATGAAAAAATGGCCATAATTAGCATGATTCATAATTTTGGACAAACACCATTACAAATATTCTCAAACCCCCATCCTAGACGTAAAAATAAGAATCAATTCCAAGTTACTAAATCTCTAGAAAATTTAAATGCAGTCAGAATTATCAAAAAAGACGATAATATAAAATTAAATTATGCTGTAAATCATATAAAATTTATTCAAAAACCTGTGAATGAATGGAAATCATTCTCGAAATTACAATTTCCAATTAAAAATGGTCTAGTTATAGAAGTCGACAAAAATGATAAAACTAGTTTAAGTGTTGGTAAGAACACATTTAAATATATACATAATGCTCGAATCACAGAAATAAATGGAGATGGAAAATCCATATTATTTACCGGTGATGAAACTGGGACAGTAAAAATATGGTCCCTTAATGAAGAAAAGTGTGATAAATTGATTCAACTTGGTTATTTTAACGGTCATAGATTCTCTATTAAAAATATCACTCTTTATTCAGAATTTGGCATAGTTATATCTACTGATATATCTGGAATGGCTTTATCTTGGGATTTAAAGAATTTTCGTTTAATACGGTGCCTCAGTCATTCAAGTTCACTGCTTGCAATTTCTCAAACTGATGGTGACATTGCAGTCGTCACAGCATTAAATAAACTGAATATATACAATTTAAACGGGATTAAACTCTGTGAATTGGATTTTTATGACCATAAAATTACTTCAGTTGAATTTTTTAATGTGTCGCCAGAAAAAGCAAACAGATTAAGGCATATATTTTGGAAAGAAAAAGCTATCATTTACCTTGGTTTTGAAGATGGAGTCATTGAAATATACGAATTGTTATTAACGGATAATGCAAAATGGTCATTAAAATTTCTAAGAAAGATTCAAATTGAAACAAAATGTTTAATCACTTTTATTAAACCACATATGAAGAGTAACTTCACTAAAAATTATGAAAAAGATAACTTAATAGAAATTATCGCAGGCGATAATAATGGTAATCTTTATATTTGGCATTAATTTTTACACAGTAAGATTAAATTTAAAATTTTATAGTTTTTAAATAAACATTAATCTTATTATCATTACTTATATGTACTAAATCTATATAATATTGTTACTTTTCATGACTATGTTTTTTTTTGTTGTTATTTACAATTTTTTCATAAACAAACAATCCAACAACATTTAAAAGTAAACCAAAAATTTGCATTATCGTGACAGATCTGCCGATAAATATCCAGCTTACTGAAATGATTGCTATTCTTTTCATTAAGTTGGCTATTGAATACGTCAGAGTGGATAGTTCTCCAAGTAAATGGAAGGTAATCATGGCTTGTAAGAAGTGGAAAGTACCATTAACTAAAAATAATTGCCATGGAATATTTTGAATTACTGTTGTAGTGTCTCCTGATAGATATTTTAGAATAATTGGTAACTCAAAAGTTAAAAACCAAAATAATGAAAGCATGAATCCGACTGATGAGATATAAATCATTAGAGTTAACTTATCATAAGATTTTTTAGATATTTTACTATGACTGCCAGATGCAAATTTTTCCTCCATTATTTGTTCAGTTGAGTTTATTTTTGGTAGAAACATAGCATGATTATCCTTTTTATATGTGAAAACTTTTTTACCGTATATATTTTGGAAAACAAAAATAAACATTGAAATAATTGCACAGGTTATACCAAACAATGAAAATTCAGAGACATTCGATGAGTTTTTAAATTTATTATCCTCGTTGACAATAATCCAAACACCAGTTATCAAAGCAACTAAACTAAAACAAATACTGGCATTAATATGCAGAGTGCTTATGCCAATTAGTTTTTGAAAAATTAAAATGAAAACTGGTGATAATGTTTTGATGCTAGCTACTGTTGATACAGGAACTAATGAAGTGGCTTTATGTCCAAAAAATTTTCCGACAAATTGAAAGATACTTAGTGGCAAAACAGTTTGAAATATTCTTTTTGATGGTTTTGTAATAATTATCCATGTGTCTCTTCCTGTGAGATTTTTTCTATCATAGTTTGGAAATGTACCAATTGGAAAGGTATTATAAAATGATTCCGAACTATATGCAATACCACAACAAAGTACAGCCAGTTGAGCTGTGTAAAGAAATTGGAATTCACCAAGGAATAATGGCAGAGGGCAAACGGTTAATATTTTTTTAGTAACCTGCGAACCTATCGATGATAACATGTACCAACAGATACATAATACAACAATATGTATATATGTGTAAAGGGTCTTCACCGTATTGTAAGGCATTATAATAGAATATTGGATTACAGTTACCTTAAAACAAAAATTTCATAAAATTAAGGAATTATGAGAACTGAAAAATAACGGTTATTCCCGTCTTTGAATCTCAATGGTATGCAATGAAGTTTTACCTTAAATATTTACCATTTCTAAGTTTAATCAAACTTTCAACTATTTAACATTTAACATACAAATATTTTTAATTTAAATTATTTTTGATCTGTTTATTCAATTTTTTCCAAATATCAATTGATATTTATTTAAATTTTTTCAAAATTTTAATCTTTGGTCGAAGTCGCTGAGATGACTATGATCCGGCGTACAAAGAACAAGTATAATAAAATAAATGAAATACAAACATATCAATGACGATGTTAATTGAAAGCAAATTAGTGAGTTAATAATGGTTAATTATGCTATTATCTTCTATATTTATGAAATTATATAGTAACCACAATCTAATTAAAATTTTTGAGTTAAACTATTAAATATGACTTTGTAATCATTAAATGCAGTGCTTGTATGGAGGTTTGTTAATGCAAATTGTAAATTATTTTGTATGATTGTTTTAGGCTTCAATTATGAAGAAAATCTTTGATGATAACTAAAATTAACTTAAAAATTTTTTCAAAATTTCGATTTTACTAATTTCAGATTCAAATTCTTGAAAATCGACTGTAGTTTTAATCATTCTACCGTAGTATTTTGTCTTAGCATGCTTTTTGGATTCAAAAAGACTTACTACACCACAGGTCTCTAGAGCATTACAACTTTCTAGAAATTCATTTCTTTTAAGTGGTGCTAAACTATTCTTAGATTTTAATAACATAGTATAATAATCGTAAGCATCATCAAGTGTGCATTGGTTTTGGAAAATATCGATTTTTTCTCTATGCATTATTGTACATAAAACTATTTTTTGTTGCATGTTCAATTTTGAAATCTTTGATTTAGTTGATGAATTATTCATTAGAGATGTGAAAACTTTGGCAATATGTGATAATCCAACTTTCTGTAATGAGTCTGTGTCGAATTTTAAGAATGGTGATTCATTTTTTTTAGCTGCAATTAGTTCTATTTCAAGAACTTCAATACTACTCTTTAAAACATCAAAAAGTTTTCTTAAATCACCAGTATTACCAGAACATTTTTTAGCGGCAAATTTTATTGCCATTGGATTAAAGACACAATATTCCTCAGTTTCTCCAACATAATTTTTCAAAGTTTCAATTCTGCAAAGAATTATTTTATACATTTCCTCAGCAGTATATGGATGAAATAAAATTGTTTTTGGTAATAAATTTAATTGCGAATTTAATCTTGATAAAAATCTATCTTGCATATCTAAAGAATTTGCTATGCCAATTAGTGAGAAATTAGTCTTTGGAAGTTTAGCTAGTAAAAATAGTTCAAATATAGTTTTGGTTGAATTAACATCATTTGCAAAAGATTGACTTATTAATTTGTCCATTTCATCTAAAACTACAACGAAACTCACTTCTGAACTATATTTTTCAAAAAATAATTGTAAATCTTCCATACTTCTTACTTCTTTCTTATTATTAGGATGTTTTTTAATGAATGAATTATAAATTCTATTGAACACAACTGATGGTTCTGTTAATGCAATACAATTTATAGAGACGATTGCTACAGGTTTAATTTGTTTATCAGGGAGAGTGTAGAACGAAACATTTTCTAAATTTTCATCGACTTCTGGAATATTAATTTGTGTATTCAGCGTATCTATATCTGGTAAAATCACTGATTGAAAATTATCTCTTATTATTGATTCAATTTGTGCAGTTTTACCTGTGCCTGGTGGACCGGTGACGTATAAAGAGTTACTTTTACCAGAACTGATATTTTCGTTCAAAAATTCCTTCAATTGATTATATTCTTTCTCTCTTGTCGGTAGAGAACCATCTTCTTGAGTTAGCATTCCTGAAGATCTTTGTAGCAAAGCTTTTGTACGAGAATATAAAGTATTTTTACCAAATACCAATTTTTGAGGACTTGCTCTTGGGGTAATTGGTAAAGAAGTTTTTTTGTTGTTATTAGTAAATGGTAATTTAGTTTTAACAGGAGTTAAAAAGATATTGTTTGGATCAATTGTATCATTTTTCAACTTCTTGGTTGCACTTCTTGGAGGGGTTCGTAGATCATTTTTATTTTCCAACTTTGGCTTTTTCTTTAATGATTTTTTTGGAGTTGAAGGAGTTTTTATTTTGATTATTTCTAAATCACTCGATTCGTCTTCAGAATCGTAATATACAGAATTTCTCTTTCTTTCTCTCAATATTCTTCCACCTGCTGCCTTTATCATTTTGTTAATGACTATCCGTTCGATATCTACTTTTCTATTTTCTGTTAACTGTTTGTATTCAAGAGAAAAGAACTTGGATTTACTTTTTAAAGAATTTATAAATAAGGGTATGACAAACTGACATGATAAGATCAATATATCGAATATATATATATATATATGTATTTGTTGATAAATATTTTTAAAAGAATAGATCATCTCTTCAAAAAATGTTGCTAGCCTATCTTATTAGATCTGGCAGCATCTTTGGAGCTGGAACTATTATTTCCTCTGTGCTTTTCTCACAACCAGCCATTTCTATTTCATTTTTGAAAAAGATTCATAGAGAAACGCGCACGAAAATTAGAAAATGAATGGTGTTTTATTTTTTCAAATTGGAACGCGTCAATTATATATCCTAATTAGGAAGTCTGATATAAAATTACCTAATGAGGGCAAATGGATTTAGCATGGATTGATTAATGCTGAGATCTGTCCATCCTTGCCGATGAGCATTAAAACCTGTTGAGTCTGTATATTGTGATGGCATAGGAGACTGGATTTGTTTGTCTGCAATAACCGAAGAATATCAATTCTTTAAGCCCAGTCGATTTTTAATTTCTTCATTCAGTAGTGCAAGATTAGCTGCCAAAATAGTAGAAAACCAACAAACTTTTACCTCCAACAGAATGAACGTGTACAACGAAACTCTGAAGTTGTTCCCTCATTTCCTAACTACCGCACACAAACGACTCGCAATCCAAGTGTAAATGTTCCAAGCAAAACTTTAAATACTCATCAGAACAATAGCCAGCAGAGAAGCCTCATCCAAATCGTACTCTGCTCAACAAAGCCTTTTAGAATAGAGAATAGCCACCTGCACGCATTTGTGCAATGTACCTTTCACAGTTGCAAGCAACCACAAACAGACAACAAACATTGGCACAATTCATACTGTCTCACAGAATCAAACAAAGATGAAAAACCAGAATCGGATGAAAACAGCCCAGTGAACCACGCGCACAGAGACACAACCCAACTAATTTTTGCTGTTTTTTGAGTTACAAAGCGAAATGTTAACGTCATGTTTCCTATTCCGGAAACATGCCTTCCCAAACCGGTATATATCATTTCCGAAAGTAGTAAATAACATAACATCTAACTAAAGAATCGAACTTTTGAAGAATATTTCCAATTTGATTCAATAAAAAATTTTGTGTTTTTTCTAAAGATCCAGCGTACAAAGATGTGATTTTTGGTAATTGTTCAAACGAGAAATTTAAAAAATTGTTTTTTGAAATAGTGCTTTAAATCATTAAATCCGAAAATAGGAAAATAGTAAATTTTGACATAAATAAATAAATAATATATATATATAGGGTCCAAAAATATGTTGTATTTGCTATTGTTGTGAAATTGTGTTTTCAGAATATTTCAATCTTGTGTCTTTTATAGTATTCTATTGGAGTATCTATAAAGGATAAAACGAAGTAATCGTACTTTTGTTATCTCTATTAACCATGAATAATACTAACGTTACTGAAACGGTAGCACCAATTGTTGAAAATGCGATTGAGAATTTTTATGAACAATTTTATCCAACTATTGACCTGCCATTCTTCAATATCTCACTATGGTCTATTTTCAATCGAGTTATGACAACATTAAGTTTTGGTCATTTTATTCCAAATGATTTTAAATTTGTTCAAGGACAACTGCCTTTAAGTGAATTAAAACATGTTTTATTAGGTATTGCAACTTATTATATAGTTATATTTGGTGGAAAATACTTATTAAGAAATAAAGAGCCTTATAGGTTGAATGTAATTTTCCAATTGCATAATATTTTTTTAACTACTGTTTCATTTTCATTATTAGTTTTGATGATCGAACAAATTTTTCCAATTGTTTATAGACATGGTGTATTTTATGGTATTTGTAGTATCAATTCTTGGAAACCAGAATTGGTTACCTTATACTATTTGAATTATTTAGTTAAATTCGTCGAATTCATTGATACTTTATTTTTAGTATTAAAGAAAAAAAATTTAACTTTTTTACATACTTATCATCATGGTGCTACAGCTTTGCTATGTTATACACAATTGGTTGGTAATACTTCAGTCTCATGGGTGCCAATTGTTTTAAATTTAGGTGTTCACGTTTTAATGTATTTCTATTATTTCTTAGCAGCTAGAGGTATTAGAGTTTGGTGGAAAGAATGGGTCACTAGATTACAAATTATTCAATTCATTTTTGATGTTTTCTTCATATCTTTAGTTGCGTATCATAGAGCAGCATTTTTATATTTTAAACCATTGCCACATACTCAATGTGCAGGTTCGACTACCGCTATTTTCTCAGGTTTCTGTATTTTAGCTTCTTATTTATTCTTATTCATGGCCTTCTATATTGAATTGTACAAACGTTCAAGTTCAAAGGAAACAAAGAATTCAGAAACAAAAAAGAATCGTTAACCATATCTCATCGACTGTAAATAAAGATTTTTTTAGTTCTGAAAAATAAAAGCAATCAGATGTTTTTACATCAAATTATATTTATTTATTTACTATTTAGAAAACCTAGAAAAATAATAAAAAATATAAATACGTAATAAATTCATTCTCCGTTTTAGTCTATAAAATCATTTCACATTACTTTGTAGATCTTGGGATCTCAATTTTGATAACAAAAGAGATTTTTTTACATCATCTACAGTTATTTGACTGTTACCACCCATAATTGTTACATTTTTTAAATTACCATTAGAATCAGAAATTACCGATATTGTTGAATTTATACTCGTCTCCTCAGCTTCAGTATCAATATCAGCTAAGAAAGCTTTGGTATTAACTTCCATATCAATATCATTGTTTTCATCAAATTGTTGGTCATCCGTATCAATTTGTTTATAGTCTAAATCCAATATTCCATAATTTGAAGCATATGCAATATTTCTTTTATTAAGCTCCAGTGAGATTCTTGATTTTTTATCAAATAATATATTGAAACTTTCTCTTATTTCGGTACTCTTGCCTCTTGATCTAACAATTCTTTTTAAGCTCACAGCTTTATCATCAATAAAAGCTTTTGGCAATTTTGTGTTTTGTAATGCATATAACAATGAATTCCAACATAAATCAAACAATGGACCTGTTCTACTGAATACGCTAATTTTTGCATGCAATACATATCGAAGCTTCTTTCTATTATGACTCAATTGAAGTATTGGTATATCTTCGATTTCATCACCTTTTGGGTATAAAATATTTTGTTCTTTCGTTTCAGGGTCTATAATTCGTACACCATAATCAAGATTTAAACTATTTTTGGAAATTAATCCAGAATGTAAAATGCAATCATGTAATTTTTGACCAATATTCATTTCTTCATCACTTGGTGGTGCATTACCTCTGCCTCTTTCTATCTCGATTATAGGAAATATTGAAGAATATTCTGATATTTCATTTCTTCTTCTTTCAATATCCAGTGAAGTTTCTTCGTATATATCAAAAATTTCATCAGGTCTATCTTCTTCTATCACGCTTGCATTTATCGAAGTTATAATAATTGTTTTGCCACATTTAAGAATATTTGAACCTAATATTTCGTCAGAAAAAAAATTTTCATTATTTACTGAACTGTTAACAGATACTTTTCGAAATTCTTCAAAACTTCTCATAGAAGGTCTTAATTTTAGTGATACGAATCTTTGCAATGTTAAATCAGGTGAAATCCTTGCTAAAACATCTTTTGGAAAGGTTAAACGTTTCACATCAACAACCATTTCTTCCTTTGATGTCATTATTGTATTATATTATGTTAAGTTATCCTTTTCAATTGTTGAATTGAGTTAAATTAACACCTTTTTAATTGAAATTCAAATATCTTTAAATTTAAATACTTGTTAGTCGCTTTTTTTTGGACGCTAGTTAGAATCAAAGTCTAAGATTCGTACAGAGAGATTACCTTAATTTTAGAAATAGTTACAATCTAAATAAAAATAATTTGTTTAAAAGAGTTGATTTTAGTATTTATTCTATCAAATTATATATGTAAGTAAATTACAAATAATTTAACTTATGCACTTTTACCCTTCAATACACTTGACATAATACCATAACCAATGGTGATAACACATAAGAATGCAAGTAATGAACATGGAACACCTCTTGAGATGAATGTATTCATGGATAAATAACGGTTACCTTTTTTGTCTAGCATAGAAATAGCTGTTACATTTGGGAAACCTGAAGATGCTAAACCCATACCACAAGAAGCTAATAAACAACAACCAAAGATCAAAATTGGAGCACTCTTTGGATCTTCTAAAGCATCACCAACTTCTTGAACTAATGGGATAATAATAATAGCAGAAACTGTATGTGAAACAAATGTACCGATAACTAACATTAAAATACCGAAGATACATAAAATAGCATAAGTACCATCGTTTTGAATCTTCTTTTGTAACGCAGTAGCAACAGTTGCTAGTAAACCTGAAGATGATACAGCAGACCCTAAAGCAATACCACCCATAGCTAAAACAACAATCGACCATGGGAAAGTATTTAAGTCGTTAGTATTCAATAAACCAGAACCAAAGAAAACAACAATTGGTAACAAGGCAATTATACCCGATGAACCAAATGCGCTTTCAATTTGAGATTCAACACACCATAGTAAAATTGTAGCTAAAGTCATACCAATAATAAAATATTGTTTCAAAGTAAATTTAGTTCTGATTGGAACGAATTTTTCAATTTTAGTGGTGTTGATCTTGAAAGATATACACATTAAACCCCAAGCTAACAATAAAGCAATAATACCTGTTGGGATTGAAACTGCAAAGAATTGACCCCAGCCAATACCATATTGAGTTAAATATTGCATTGAAATGATATTTTGTGGTGAAGAAATTGGAGAAGCCATACCACCAATGTTAGCAGCTAATGCAACACCTAAAATCAAAGCTTTACCGAATGGAGCAGTAGCATCAAGATTATCCAGTAAAGGACTTAATAAAGAATAGGTTAGAACAGGTGCGGCAACATTTGAAATCCACATAGATAAGAAAAACACAACACCCATAGCCATTAGCAATACATTTCTTGGTTTTGTACCAGCAAATGCTAATAACCAGGAGGCTAAAATTTTAGCAATATCATATTGGGCTAAAACTTCACCTAAAGTAAAACCAGCTAACAAAATAACAATTGTTGAAGACCACATGGCGGCCAAAATAGTGGATGAAGCAGATGAAGCGGATGCAATAGAACCGTCTGAAGTTTTTAATACTTTAAAAAGAACTGTCAAAAAAGGAACTAATAAAGCAGTTGCGTATAATGGAATGGCTTCTGTAGCCCATAATAAAGCAACACATTCCAATAAAGCCATACAACGATGTTCAGCAGGATCATTGAAAGTTTTAACACCTAATAAAATAGCAGTGAAAACAAAAATAAATGCTAATTTAAAAGCCTTCCACGTGAAAAATAATTTTGGAATCATTAAAGAATTTATTTGCCATTTATAAATGTTTATTGGAGAGTCTAATTCGTAAGTGAAGTATTCCAAACTTAATTTGTTTTTTTGAGCTTCAATAGTTGCCTCTGGAGAGGCTACCAAACCAGTAAAGATGTTTTGTTGAGAGGCCAAGCCTAACATATCTTTCCAAGTGGTACTTCTAACCCAAACAATATGATCGTGTAAAGATTGTTTCAATTCTTTCTCACATGTTTCGATATCAAAAGTTTGACCAGTGATAATAGAATAGAATTCGATTAATGTAAAAATTCTATCGTTTAAAACATTTAATACATTTTCTTGAAAAATATAAGTATCCATAAAGAATTCGCCAGTTTCAATTAATTCAGCTCTTATATTCATTTTTAAAACTTTATCAAATTTTTTCGAAATTTTACTAAAACCTATTCTATTTAATTCAATAAATGATTTGATTTGACATAAATCAATGTACAAATTAACAATCGATTGCTTTAGTAAAGATTTTCTTTGAGACTTGACATTAAATTGGGAATAATTTAATAAAGCAGTATGATCATTATTTTCTTCATTAAAATCGTCTTCATCTTCATCTTCTTCAAAATCTATGGAATTAGCATCTTGCATACTTTCTCCAAGATCAGTAAATCTACTTCTCAATTCGTTATTTAAAGAATTTGGTTTTGAATGTAAAGTTTGGATTTCGTCATTTTGATCATTTAGTGATCTTGGATTTTGGATACCTTCTTTTTCTAAATCTTTAATTAAATTATTTAATTTATCATAAAATTTGGTTTCAATTCTTTTATAAAAATCATCGACTTTTAATTTATCTTCTTCTAAAGCCTTAATGAAAATATCTCTTGCGTTACCATTAAATTCGTTTTTTAAACTATTATTTGTTGAGGCATCCGTCTCATTCTTATCAAAAATACTTGGTTTATATTTTTTTAATTTATTATTAATTTTTTGTTTTCTAGAAGTACCAACTGCTTTATTTGAATTGTTATTGAATTCTTTTAATTCAAAAGTTTCTTCTTTAATAATATCATCTTTAATTGAGTTTGTTTTATTAAAAGTTGATTCATTATCATTGTTATTCTCATTAGTATTATGCAATTCTTCAGTTTGTAAGGAATAAATTAAATCTTTTAATTTATTATAATCCATATAATGGCTCTGCCATTCTGGAACGGCGTTGTATTTTAAGAAATAAGAAAACTTCATATCTGAATTTTTCTCTTTGCTGCTCGATTTCAAATAAACTTGATAAACGTGTATATTAATATGATAAGTTTTTTTATAAATAAATGAATATTAGTTGAAATAAATGAGAAAAGTTTTTAACTTTTTTATCTTAGTTTATTGAGATAAGATGAAATTGAATCAAAAGTAAAAAAAATTTACTATACCTGAACAGAAGTTAAAGCTTCCAAAACCGATGTCATCGTTTTGTACTGAAAAAATTTTCAATTGAATTAAATTGATGTTTTAGTTTATCAAGAATTCCAAAATTCATAAACATTGTAATATTTGACGTGTTTAAACGATTTAATTAAAATTTTGAACATTTCACAAAATAACATTGAATTTAAAAAGAAAAAAAAAAAAGGCACCGCCGTATTTTTAGTTAATACTTGCTAGCACCAGTTGTTTCTTTTTGGTTTTTATTACATTTTTTGTATTCTTATAATATGTGGTAAAATTAATATTATATTTCAGTAATATCGTCATAACTGTACAAAAACTTGACTGAGCCGTGCAATTTTATGGCGACAACATGTTTAAGAAATATAAAATCTTTTTGTTAGTAATCCTCGCCAAAATAGTCAAAATAAAAGTTCTACACAAACACAAAAATTTAATAATTGAAGCGCGCTGTTACTGTTGTTGTAGTTTATTTTTTCACGTAGTTTAAATTACATGCTATTTATTCTTCAAAAAGTAACACCCTATTAATATGGTAATAGAAACATGTGTCCCACGTGGCCCCAATATTTATACAGATACATGTTTTTGTCTCTGTTTTTGTTATACCAAAAATAAAAAGAAACAAAACGAAATCATCAAATTATTTCATTTAAAGATTTTGTACTTGTATTTCCCTTGAGGATACTGTTTGGAATTGGGGAACTTTCTCCACTCTTTTCAGTTAATTTTCAGCAAATCTGTGGAACCAATGAACAAACTCTGCATCTGCCTTGCTTTTTCTCTTGTGTTAACGTAAATTGGTCTACCTTGCTTTTCGTCCACACAAATCCTTAAAATTTTGTTTGTTGAAGTTGTTTTTTCGGTAGTCTTTTGTAAAGCATCTATTTATTAATTACCCTTACTTTCACTTTTACTTTTATTTTTGCTGAAATCAATAAATTGTGTTTAATCTAAATTTAGCCGCTCATGTCACAAAGAAATTCTCATTTTTTATCTTTAGATCTGTTTTGACTATACATATTAGATAATAAAATACTCTCACCTGCTCTTTGAGCTTTTTTGGTAATGAAGTAAATATGGAAATATGGATATACTTTATACAATCTTAGCGTCAAAGTAAAATTAGAAAAGACGAAAGGAAATTAAATTAAATTAAATGAATTCTCTCTTTTCAAAAAGTCGGTCTTATTTATATGTTTTTAATTTCTTTGATTTCTTTGATTTCTTAAAATTGTATTTCTTTATTTCAAGGGTTGAAGTTAGTCTAAATTTAAGTCATATTGATTGTTGTTGTTTTTCTATTAAATTCAAATTAATCTTGTTTTTACTAATAACATTAGAAATTGTTTTTATTTAATCTTGATGATCTTTATATCTGTCTTAAACCAGGATTTTTGTGACATAGAGTATGCATGTTACAATGTTTTTTGAAATGTTTATAGTTGGACGACGCAATTAACTTTAAAGAGTATGTGTTGCTCCCAGGAAAAGAAGCCAGTGTTGGGAAATTAATTAATATTTAATATTTTATTGACATTGGAAGACATCAGTTACCGTGTTGTACAGTCTTTGTAACTTTAGAAATTTTTTTACGTAGTTCTTGATTTCTTTAATAAATAAGTGATGTTTTTTTGTTATAATTTGTTAATCCTTTTATTTGAAGTATTTGAAAAGAGTGAAAATATTTTATAAGAAATTGAGAATTATTTAAATGTAATCATTCATAAATTTATGTGCAATTTTGTTAGAAACTTGTAGATCTAAGAAGTCATTATTCAATTAAGACACAACTTCAATTAATTAGTACTAAATTTGGAATATTACTCAAAGAAGATTCTAGAGGTTTTTTGATAGAGGCACAGTTCATTCAAAAAGATGGTTTTTAATATGATAGAATTATTTCGAAAAGGTATAAATAGCAAACATTTTTATCAATCAATCAGAATAAACAAGTTCTAGATTTCGTACATTAATATATTTTTTATAATCTTAAATAAAGAGGACAAGGAATTATACTGTAATACTGTAACCACCAATATGAATAATAAGATAATTATTAAATCTAACACTGTTGCTAATAAAGCAGAATCTACTTGTACCATCGTTTCCAACTTTCAATAAAATTATTGTTTTAGTTGTTTGATTTTGTTTAAATAAAAATAATTATTTTCAATAGACGTGTTCATAATTTTATCTTAATTTTTTATTACTATTTTTAGCTCTATACATATTGTTATAATAATGCTATATATCTTTTTACTTTTTTTTCGATATGGTAAAAAAGTATTTTATATCTATATATTATTGGTTTTTGATGTACAATTCAATTTGACAATAATGTTTAATAGGTCAGTTTATATAGTGGTATGTGTGAAAATTATTACGTATGCACAAATAAAATTTTGTAATGGCTAATTATATGCTGGATGGCAAACAATGTTATTATTTGGCATTAGAACAAATATTGTTAGGCATATACATCACAGTATCTGTTTCAACAAATAAGTTGTATATAAGTCTCTATGTTTTTAAAAATAATTTCAAATTACTATCTAATTGGCTATAAATGTCAATAAAGTAATTGCTAATATCTTTTAAAGTTTTGAGTTCATTTGACAATAATTGAGATGATGTCCATAACCAATGAGTGATTTGTTCAAATACCATCATTTTTTTCGAAATTTTAGAAATCTTAAAGCTTCTATGGCCAAGTTGGTAAGGCGCCACACTAGTAATGTGGAGATCATCAGTTCGACTCTGGTTGGAAGCATTTTTTTTAATATTGATTATTTTAATGAAAAGTTTTCTAGAAGGTCTGTTTTATTAAGCAATATATATATTCGATGTGAGTTAGATTATTTATTTATTTTTTTTTGAAATTATGAATATATATATATGAAATCATTTAAGAAACGTATCAAATTCTAACTTTTGATTGCATTCAAATACTTTTTAACAACTCAATTTAAATTTTTTGAAAAGTGTTTCAACAATAAAGTATATAAGTGTTATTTTAAATATATTAAGTAGTGAATGTGTATCTTGATTAGTTCTTAACAGTTTTTTTGGTATGTTTGAAGTAAATAAATTTAAAAAAACTTTATTTTTATATTTAGTTCTATTATCCAATTTTAACATATTTTTAATTTTTATCTAAAGATATATTAAAGAAAAGCAAAATATAAATAAAAAAAATTATAATTTTTACAGACGAAAAAGTTCTATCTTTATTTCTTGATTTATTTAAATGTATACTGTTATATAATGAAGCTGATAGTTTACTATTATCACTTAAAATTTGCCAATTTAGTTCAATATTCATATAAAAAATGAAATGACACTAAATGCACTGGTTCATACCAAATTTTGTATGAGATATCTTAGTTGGGCTAAAAAATTATATATTTTGGATCAATACGATATATTATTCCATATATTAGATTTATAACATATTAAATATAATATGTAGGAGATTCACTGGTAGTAAAATTATAGTTTAAGAAAAAAAAAGAACTCCTCATAGGGGGCTCGAACCCCTGACATTTCGGTATCCTTGGTTTAAACAATAGTTTAAAAGCCGAACGCTCTACCAACTGAGCTAACAAGGATGAGTTCTCAAAATTCTGTAATAAACTAGAAACAATGTCACTTAAGTTAACGATATTAATACAAGAAACCCTAACGAGTTGTGAAAATTATTGAAGAATTTAGAACTCTTAATTAGGAAATAATTGAATTAAATCTAAAACATTATTTAAATTGACAATGTTTTGATATGGCCACGACACCCTAATGACACTTCAGTAAAACCCCGTACAAAAGAACCTCAGTTAGAAATACCCAAAACTAAAACTATAAATAGCGACAGTATTTCTTATGTCCAAGATTAGAACTAACTTG